>JAGYHZ010000051.1:0-20897 GCA_024244195.1 Ascosphaera aggregata | reverse complement strand
CAAGATGTTTGGTCTACAAATATAGAAATGCAATGGCCGCGTGGCCTAATGGTCAAGGCGCTGGTTTTCGGCACCAGAGATTGTGCGTTCGAATCGCACCGTGGTCGTGCTCTGTCACATTCCTTATCATTTTTTGGTCTTTCGCGTACTCACAGAAACGTCAATTACCATCCATCATCCCTGAATCTGTGCGATAAATAACATCTTGAAACCAAATAGTCAGGCTATGAGAACGTCATGAATCGACTTTGCATCAAAGGTGGCCCTACCTTAATAGTACTCCCGCAATGAAGAAAGACAGTAACCGATATACCAAGTTCGAACGTCAACTACGGAGTGTGACAAACCATATATGGAGCAACCCTTGAGGTGTCTTCGACAGCGCTACCCGTTTTGTCGAATTGTACTGCGCATACTCTTGGTTGCCCTTTGGTGGCGTAGCATTGACAAGTTCAAAGAAGATCAAGGGAAAACAAAGTTCGCAGGAGAATAATACGTGAGCCTTGCTCTATTTTTTTTTTTTTTTTTTTTTTTCTTCCTACTTCTTCTCTCTCATTATTTTTGTTTTGGTGCGGGAGGTGGGGGGGAAGAGACCAGTAGTATCTTGCAAGAATCATAATATTTATTACCCCACCCCGCCCAAGGGAAATAGAAGTTCAATGGAGAAACTGAAGATTCAAGAGGATTGCACCAAAAAATAAGGTAAGGAGAGGGAAGATGCTATGAACTTCAATTAACATCCGGTTTATCGAAACCGAGATATGCAGAATGAATTTAACAGTATGGAAGGAAGACAAGGAGAAAGTGAAAATGAAATAAAAAGAAAAAAAGAAACAGATAAACAAACCAACAAACAGCGAAAGAAAGAAGTAGGGAATAAGATATGGTCGAAAACCCGAGAGGGCCGCGTTATAAGTCAGCGAAGGTGCTAATCGAGGAAGAGCGAGGATGTGAAAAGGAAAAATGGCAAAAATGCACGACTTCACGAGCCGTGTAACTTGAATACATATTGACGGGAACTTTTTTTTATTTTTTATTTTTTATTTTTTTTTTTTCGTGTAACGAACCAGTATAGTATCATCGTCGTTTGTTTTTCGCCCCGGAAATGGCAACAGCAACAGCAACAGCAACCGCTGCTCCATATGGTGCTGTCATCCGTGGCGACGTCAAGGACGAGATTAGACACGGGTTGCACGGGGGAAGGTCCCGCTGATTCGATTTCTGAGTCAAGCAGTTTCTCCTTGCTCGGTAATGACGATGATGAGGATAAGACGAGCTGGTCGAGGTAAGCTTGGCACTGCTCACGGAAGCCTGAATATTTCAGGATGACGGCACCATCGCATGCGATGCTGATTGACGGTGGATCCGCCAATGAAGAGGGACATCCTGAATTATTGAGTGACCGCTCGTGTTCATTGCAAACAGTCCAGAGACCGTATATGGCTGTGGCAATGTAAGCAGCAGCCCTTCTCGAGACGCTGACGCACACACCCTTCAAGAATAACATCTCTCTAGGTGTCGGAGGTTCGACGAACGTGTGGAGCTTTTGCATGAAAGCAGCTGATGCCGTCAATGCCGCGGTATTGTCTGCTTCAATGCAGGAGACTATTGCCGTGTCAAACGAGTAAGGCTTCTCCATCGAGCTCGGTAGTATTCCGCCGAATAGACCAGCTGTATTTACTGCCTCAACAATGATGAGACGCACAATTTCGCCAAGGTACCTCCCAGCCGTCATGTATTCCAGGGGTTGAAAGTCTGGTTTGATGTGCTCGCAATTCAGTATCTCATCCCATCGTGATAGTTTCAGGACATTGTCACCGCCGTACACGCTTAGCTCACTATTCACAATGACTCGCTCTGCCTCTGCGAACCAGTCTGGGTCACGTTGACCAAACTTGTCACTCCCAATAGCTTCGACTGGAATAAAAGTTGCAGCGTTCGTTCCTGTCCCAACAATTAAGGACATACGCGTTGATGGAACAGAGTATGCTTTGGACAATAGGGTCGCTGAGCTGTCGTTGATTAAAGCTGCCAATGTTATGTTCAGCGATCGCTTGCTGCAGGCTTCCGATATGAGTTCTCCGAGGTCGAGGCCAACTATTCCATCCGAGCATAGGAATCCTTTCCCCATTGGCAATATGCGACCGCCGCCAATTGATGTCTGCTCGATAGGGAATGACCATGATAGTCCAGTCGGCAGAGGATCTTTTCCATAGCCATATTTCCGATCACCTGAAGAAAGAGCATCGTCGATACTCTTGGCCATCCAAGCGAAGAACTCCTTTCCCCTTAGTCGCTTCACATCCTCAGAAATCAAGACAGATTTGGCCAGGAGAGGTTGCATCCCCCTGTCTTTGCCGTTCAGCTCTACCAAGGATATGCGTAAGGTTGACCCACCAACGTCAAGCGCTAGATATGTCCCTGTCTCTGTACCCGTCGGCAGGGTGTATGTAAACGACGGTAACATGCTGATGTCACTCTTTTTCGCATTGACATTGACTTGCGAGCAGATACCCTTGGACATTGCAAGCATGTTACTTTGAGTTAGATGCTGCGTGAAAATTGCTTCAATTTCCCTCAAGAAATCGTCCAATGACCGGCGGCGCCATTTTCGTCCTTGCTTGGCCTGTATCGTTGTCGACAAAAGCAACATCCGTTCAACTAGATGTACCAGCTTGTTGATGACCCTCCGTAATCGACGAGTTATACTCGCTATGCTGAGCGACATAACTCCGATTGAAAGATGAGAGATAGAAGGAGACAATCAATGAAAACGAAATCAGACAGGTCAGTCAATGGCTGAGAGTAATTACTGGCGACTTCAGACCATTTATAGCAGCGAAGAATCTTTGAATGAATCTTGAAGTCCGGCCCGAACTTCTAGCTTATCTCAAGTTGCTTAGACGCAATAAAGCAAGGCCTAATGACACAGTCAGTTACGAGTGAAACAAGGCAGACTTGCCTGTGGGGCATCGGGTTCGGCTTCTTTAAAAATCTCATCATGCAGCATATAAGGAAGCGCCTCGATATCAACGGCGATGACAACGATCCATTGGGTACAAGGTCCAGGAGCTCCCAAAAGCCGCGGATGCGTACATACAGAGTCCTCTCAATGGTAGCGGTGAAGTTGCAGGCTGTGTCTGAGACAGATCTCTCCGGTCTTCCTTCTTTGATGGACGCGGTAGGGCTTCAAAGGATTCCTGAGGCCGTCTATTGCTTGATCAGCGGGGTCTTTTTGTCGGTCAGAAAGGTTCCAGGAACGCCTATGCCCTGTATGATTGCTATGCGATCGACCCCAATGCTGAAAAACCCCCGAGGTGCAGTAGTGCAAATGTCAAGTCACCACCAGAAGGTCGGAGACTTTATCAAGCTGAGCTGATTTTTGCGTGAAGATCCAATCCTGAACTCAACCTTGTAGAAAGCACGGAGATTTAAGATCTCTGACAATCAGCTTAATGGATTCAATAAGAACGAGGCGTGCAATGTCAGACAAGGACACTCACAATAGAGTCCGAATGGAGCGAGGTGATGTTATAATAAGAGTTGGATTCGATCACCTGGTTCCCCCATACCTCCTTCGATAAGAGTAGTGGCTTGTGCACTCAGACCCGCGTGGCTACTGGGTCTTTCTTGTGGCCGAGAAAGGGTCCTAGAAGCTAACTGAGAATGATGGGGAGGGCACTAATCTCGCTGGCCGTCGTCCCATTGAGAACAGTGGTAGTTGAAAGATACGACGGGACCTGACGAGAGAAGACCCTACCGTACATCTCACATATGAGAATGACGGGTGTTTGGCCAGCACTGTATCATTTCCTGGGTAGGTAAGATAGTGAGCCGTTTTCGGGCACCATACCTGAGTAGCCATCATCTGGACACCTATACTTCTCTCCCATACACTCCTCTGATGCTTCGGATCTGAACCAGAAATACCTGGTTGGGACTTATCGGGTCTCGTCTGAGCGGGCCACGGTGCCTAATGGGGTGGGTATTCTCGATGTCTCATAACGATTCCAGCACAACATGTAGCATCACCCCCAGGCTACAACTGCAGACATCGAATGTAACGTTACGATACGATGCTAAGGCTGTTGCAACGCGGCCAAGGGTAGACTCTCAAGATGTGCGCGTCACTAAGATTCGTGAGGGATGCCGGATGTTCGTGAGCGCCTTGTTCCAAGGCTGAATAAAGTATACTTTTGCCCCAGGAAAAGCACGAAGGGCCCTTCGTTTGCCCGCAAACGAGGCACGAACCTTTTAACGGGTGGGGTTCAGCTGATATATGAAAGCTGAATCCGAGGAGGTGGTGCTAGGATCTCTCCTTTCTCTCACGTTTCTGGTACCGATGTACACGGAGTCAAGCGTGCATTGCCTCTCATTGGTAGAAAACATCATCGGCTTCAGAACCTACTATCAGGCCAGGCTCTGGCACTTGCATATTCAGCACGTCAATGGAACTAGGGATGTATAGAGCAAGCTGCCTTGCCGATTGTTAGCGAATTGCCCCTGTTTGCCGATTCGCTGATTGAAGAAGGATTGGCATTTCATCACTCGAACATGTGTTGAGTCAATCGTGAAGATATACGTCCTGTGCATATCCTATGCGAAAACTGCATCGACATTTCGATCACTTCGTCAGGAGCAAGCCATTGCAATGATAGCAGTCAGTCAGGGATCATAGGGGTACTGTTTGAATAACGTTGATCGCCTCCAACCAACTGGTTCTTCATTGTACTTGGTCAGATTGTACAAATCTGTCGTATGAAGAGCACGTATAAGTCATAGTCTACCGTGAAGAGATGCTCGCACAACGTTGAGGTTCACTTCCTCCTTGAGAACAGTAAGTGACTCTCGTCCATCGCTTTTTGATAATGAAAAAAGAAATATACGGTTGATATTGATCTTGAATCATCCATGCATTCATGCTGCTTTGAGATATACAACAAAAAGGAAAGGGTTTTGGGGAATCATGAAATAGTAATCCAAAACAAAAAGAAAAGCCGAGGAGAGAGAAGATATGCTAGT
The DNA here is from genome assembly GCA_024244195.1 of Ascosphaera aggregata. Classification (NCBI taxonomy): domain Eukaryota; kingdom Fungi; phylum Ascomycota; class Eurotiomycetes; order Onygenales; family Ascosphaeraceae; genus Ascosphaera; species Ascosphaera aggregata. The sequence continues at coordinate 15,875 of JAGYHZ010000051.1, read as the reverse complement.
GCTCGAAATAATCCATAATACATAATCCAAATGGGAATCTCATATTCGTAGAGTAGAAACGAAGCAGAACTGCTGAATGCCAGACAGGGCAGAGTGACAGACGACAGATGCCGAACATGGTGCAAGAATGAGGAAAACTGTATATTTCAGGGATTTGAAGTACGGATGTAGATGGTTTATTATAAATGAGTTTCGAAATCCCGAGTGGTGATGGTGAAGAAGCCAAATATATGCAGGCGAACAGAAAAAGGATCCAAATATGAGGAGAGAGATGGAGCTAGGGAAATGGTAGCAACAAAGGGACTGATAAAGCCCTTGCGATGGGGATTTCTGTGAAAAGAACAAGGTGCGAACTCACGCCGTTTCTCCAGCGCCAGCGAAGTATGTTTTGCTCCAATTTTTTAACGATGTTTTGGCATCTTCCATTGCTGTGTGATGGACGATATGAGGTCGATACACACCATCCACTGGGCTTTGCCAATCTTCTGGTGGTAGAGGGAAGTATTCGTAGAGAATATCGGCTATGTCTGTAGTATGGACATTGTTGCAAGCGAGAGGGGAATTGACAGATTGAGGGAAATGCTGCGCGGCCGAGTTCGGAGACATAATATTGACACTGCTTGCTACAGAGTCTCTTCGAAGACATGTCTGTGCTTTCGACAATGCCGCTGGCGACTGCCTCTTGCTGGGTGGGGAGCTGTCTGGGTCACTTTTCCGCCTCTTAGATCGATCGCTGGACATCGACCCATTGTGTTGGAGCAGTAACTCTGGCAGTGGTACATCGTCTGAGAGAGACAGAGGTATTGGAGCATGACTGGTGGTGCTGGTCCGTCGGCGTTTCTCTGGGTGAGGTGCCAACGCTGATGACCGTGAGATCATTGCACCAGTGACCAGAGCCGGCACATCTGTGCTGTCTTGATTGGCATACGGTGACGCGACGGGCGACACCGGTGCGTTGATATTCGAACCTGGACTAGGGTGATCTGCCAAAGACCGCTTGCCAACAGGCGATTTGCTCTTCCTCTCGCCAGTAGTAGACCTCGGTGCTTCCGCAACAGAATTTCTAGTATAAGAATGTGCGTTCCTCCTGGAAGTCACTGCACTCCCACTGATGGGAACATCTTTGCGCGATTGAAAGTTCCGCGGGCTTCGACCACGTACGATGATAGGACCAGACACTGCGTCACACAGGGCGATCTTATGACCCGTGGACGAGGTGGCGTAGATGGTCAATTTCAATGTATAATGCTGCTGCAACTCCTTGCGGCGGCCATTGTTCGCAGTTGCATTGCGGAACTGCAATCGTCTCCAAGAAAAGGGAAATGTCGTGTATTCAGAGTCCGGGTCCTGTGATGACATGATGTCAAGCGGGAAAGTGGCAGGTTCTTTCTCGGCCTTATCATCAGGCTGTTCCCCGGTCAGAGCGGAAGGGGTCTTCCAAGGAACAGAGATGATTTTTGCCGGTTGGCCTTCGACGGACTCTGTCGCCGAGGCAGCTAACTCCATCGCGAAAATAGGAATGCGGTTCCCTTCCTCCGTTATGATGTACCTTAGCGTATTTGGTACTATGACTGTGCCTTCAATCTGGAAGAGGTTTCTTCGGTAACAAGTCAATTCCACTACTGGTGGTGGCCCTTCGCTTGACGGCGAAGCCCTGAGGATAGACTCCGACGCGAGGAATGACCCATCAAGCTTTGCGCTCATTGAGATTGATGTGCGGTTCAATGAATGATCGGCTAAAGTGTAATGGTGCACTGGCATACTGAAGAGAAGTAGTTTGTCGTTCCCTTCCACGGAAGTGTCCGGTGGAAGGTGAGGTTCTGCTGGTAAATTATCGAAGGGGAGCATGAGCTCTGGCGCAAAGGGATCGTTAAATTGATCGATTGAGAACCGTCTGACATCTGGGGCAACAATGGGCGCCGAAGTGATACCAAAGTCTTCCGCTCTAAAACTCTAGGCATTTAGCAAAATGCCTAAACCGCCGAAAAAACAAAAGGAAAACGGCCATGTTGAAAGGATGGAAACAAATTACTTACGGTGCATAATTAGTGAAAGCTTTTGAAGGATCGTACGCTTGACTTTGATCGTAACTTTGCAGAGCATAGTACTCTGAATTCTGCAGGTCTTGCATGTGCGTTGGGCTACCCATATAGGGTAGCGTCATAGTATTGTACGGATCCATGAAGGTGGACTCTGATGACCACGAGGTAGTTTTGTGCTGCAGATTCAATTTATATTCGATGACTGATGACTGAAAATGAGGACTCTGCGGCTATACTTATTTTGTTCCTGACTCGTTCGTGCTTTTTCCAGCAGCAGCAGCAGAAGAAGAAGGAGAAGAAGAAGAAGAAGAGGAGCAGGAGGGAGAAATGCTTGCTCTCCCTATTAGGTGATGAAGCTGACTGCAGCTAAATGCTCAGCGCACCGAGAGACGTTAATCTACCTGCGCTGGCTAAACCTACTCCGGAAGGAGTTGGCGTGAGGTTCCCCGCTTAAGCTGGAGAATTCAGATGGCTTGAAGTAAGTCGTATAATGATATTGGAGACCGCCGCTGCAACGAATAGCAGACGGAACTGTGCTTGTTTGTAAGATGAATTGAGAATGAAAAAAAAGAACAAAAAACAAAAAAGCCAATGGAAGTTAAAGAGAAGAGGAAATTCGACGTATGTTTTCAGAAAGCCGTAATCAGCAACTGGGGAATTGCCGTTCTGCATATAGGCAACAAAACGGACGTGACTGTCGTGCTTAGGTTTTCGACTTGGCGAGTGGCTGTCTCTCCGGCACCATCAGTGATATGCAGCCGTCTTGTTCTTTGGCACTTGGCAGAACAGAAGGAAGGGAAGAAAGGCAAGAAAAAGACAAAAATGAATAGATAAGAATAAAAAAAAAAAACCAAAACGTGATGAAGTCCGTGAGAGTTATGAGTTGAAGATATAAAGAAATAGAAGCCTTAAACCACAGATCGGGTTGAGCAGGATGCAAATCCAATGGACGGATGAGTATAGAGAGATTAGGACCCTAGAAGACATGCATTGAATTTAAGAGCCGACGCAGAGGAGGGGGGCAAATTGCCGATGGACGGTGGATGCTTGAGAAGAGGGATTTCGTTTGAGATCCCGAGAAGCTTGGACGGGGTTAGCGGTTCAGTTAATTTAGGGTTGAAGTGTGAGCTCCGCCGTGGAGCATACACACACCATCACTATCCGATGATACCGGCCGGTGTCACTCACATACGTGTATGCGATACCCTTGACTATGGTTCAAAGTAGTAGATTCGCAGTATCGTACTCTTTCGACTGTCCAACTTCCCCTCTTCTTTTTCTTCTCTTTTTCTTTTTCACCATTGATCTTCGACGGGAAGGTCAATTGGCGAAGAAGGATGAACATCGTTCTGCCATTATGCTCGTGTGCTCCGGATCCTCGTGATTTATGGAGGGATGATTCACGGCTGTCATTAGACCGAGTGCCCGATTTCAAAGAAAAAAAATATATATATAAGAAATCTAAAAAATGAAAATGAAGTGAAAAAACAATAAAGAAAACAAGGGACACCGCCTTGCGCACTTCTCGAAGGCATGATCCTGACGTCAGTATTTGCAGCCATCCTTGACTGTGGTCCATCATATATAGTGTAGGTCAAAACAGAGGAATGGTGGCGGCAGCTGATACAGCATGCTATGCAAGTTTTTCGTGGCGCGAGTCAGTCCAGAACCTGACGGGCGCTTAGTTTGTCCGACGGCTGATAAAAATTTAGACAAGGCGCAGCGTTTGAGGTCGGCTAGTGCACTGCGGCACAGGGCGCTCTTTGGATTGAACGTGCCGCTAGCGCACTCCTTATTGTGCTTGACTGGCAAGATTTTCTCCTGCGGGTTCGGACCGGCATGAGTGGTGTCCGTGGGTAGTAGACCTATGATCATGCAGTATGCCAGTGTATTATATTTATACTTCTTATTTGTTTTTCAGGTGTGAACCGAGATTTCGATAATTAGCCACCAATCCGACAATTGGAAACCGGTCATGAAACGGTTTTCACAGAGATGTCTTTCCATTAGTCGCCAATCTCCCGTGCGCGGGTTGATCTCACTTATGATTGTTGAAGCTGACGATGAAACTTTCCTGGATGGACAGCGTCTTCGAATCATGCAATGTTTCCCAGCAAGACCCATCTCTAGAGCATCAGCAATCCTGTAGCGCCGATTTTAGGTCTTAAGGTGGTGATTGCCCGAAATATAGCCCAGGCGATACCATCGCCACCGCAGCTTGGTAAGCCTCATATTGTGAAAGTTATACGCCTTGCAATCTCATCTGGTCGGTAGCAGAGGTCCTGAAAACAAGTTGTGTGCGATGATGTATTTGTTTGTCTACCCAAGCTGATAGACAAGCCAATCGGGGGAGAATCAATGAACGACACGGGATCTCACTCTCTCCCGCGCCCTTGCATCTCAGAGGAAGAGAAATTACAAAAAGGGACGACCCACGCTTGGCCCATATGCTCGAGGTCATGCGTGTTTGACGTCGTCAGAAGATGACGGCGGGCGTTCAGAAACACCATTGTCCGTAGGTTTTAAATCATGAAACAGATCGCCATCCCCAGAATGGTGCTAAAACAAACATCTCTAAGCATTACACCTTTTCAAAACAGGTCTTCTCAAGCGTCGCATTGCCTTAATGGGCGTGGCGACTTTCAATCTGCTGCGAAATGGGCGCTTTCTGCTTTAAGCCAATGCGCCGGCGGCTATTTGGCCGCTAAGACCTGGGTGAGAGTTTCGGGCCGCATTCGGGTCTCCATCATGAGCCAAGACTGCTTGAACCCACATCACTGCGCATCGTTCTCCACGCCATCGAAGCCGAACACGATAAATGTGCTGTTCTCCCTGATCGCGTAATCGTATGGTCCGACAAAATTCATTTTTCATTTTTTTTTTTTTTTCAACAGGAACGTACTGATCTGATTTGAGCCGAGAGAAGTAAGCTAGTACTTACTCCTGCAGCTTGACCTCGTGAATATCCCTGCTTCGCCCTGTCCTCAAGCACTTCTCATGAGGGGACACTCTCCTTCATACCATCATTGGCGGTCATCAACTGGTTAGGCAATGAGAATACCTTTGACAATCAAGGCAACCATTCGAACGGCCGCAGCCTCGTCATTATTTCAACCTTCGTAAGTCCAAAGGTACTGCGAGTTGATTTGCCACGCTGTGCATAGTACCAAATAAATCAAGCATGAAGCAGAAGCATCCCACCAATTCTCTGCCGCGATTGAGAGCGAAAACAGGTCCGGTGCATGATCGTGTGTTCATATCCCTTGAGGTTCGAGGGCTTTTAGCAGACACAGACCGCGCAATGGTGTATCGAAGTAGGCCTCTAAAATGATTGCATCTGCTCCTGAAATGCAGTCAATGGAATATTCCCTTTCTCCGGCTCACCAACGACCGTCTGAAGCCTCGGCGACCTGTACAATGACAAGAAGCAAAGTGAGCTAGCCGGTTGCCGCATGTTCTCAATGTCACGGCGACTCTGTTGTCCGAGGACGATCCGCTGTAATAGGAGAGATAGTATCCGCCTGGCTGAGACTACTCACTGGTGTTTGAATAATGATGTCATCCGGCTCATCCAGCGTTTTGGGAACACTCTTCATAGTTGAGCGCCAGAACATCTCCCTCTCTGAAAAACGCCAGTATCATCCAGATCTGTGAGTCGCAGATGTTCGAATACGCATGGTCGGTTCGAGTAGCGGTATTTGGCAATGGATAAGCTATTGGGATTGCGCGACCTCGGTCCCTCAAGCCAAGGCAAGGACTAGGAGGGACATATTGTAAGATCTTGATCGGCGACACGTCTACGCCGTTCAGCGTAGGGCTGCCGCCATGGCATGCAAGACCCAACGGGTTTGGCCAGGGGAGCCTCCTCTAGTTGGATGTAACCTCGCCGCTCTATCCCATCACCGCGCCATGAAATTGAACGGGCGTGGTAGAATACTTGCATCATTCTACTTGGGCACCGGCACCTTGAAAGAGAGAAACAAGCTAGGATATGAGTGGCATTGAATCGGGAGTTGGACCTAGACAAGAGGAAATGGAATACACTGGACTATGCACCTCACTCCAGTCGCCGAGAGGGTCGTCCGCGTTTCTTCAGGATATATTTTATATGCGTGTGAGATCTCACACAAACCTCAACGGCCAATGGACAAAAGCCAGATGCGCATTACCGATCCAGAGGAGAGCGAGGTCAACAGAAGCGAGGAGGCAAGATTCGCATGTTGAGGAAGTGGCGGCTCACCCTCGCTTTGCATCGAGCAAGAGCTCAACTGGAAGGAAGTCAACCGACTAATTCCCGATCATATCGCGACATGCGCAGCGCGTACATATGTGATGCAGGGACCTGGATTCTCTGCTTCAAGCCCTCATTCAGGACTGCGTCAAATTCCATGACGAACCGTCGGATATGACCTCTTCGAAGCTGTGAAGAACCGAAAATCCCATGGTCGAGTAACAATCGAACAATGTAGTGCTATCCACCTGTTGATGAGACTGTCAATATGCAGCATAATCACGGATTGAGGCAATAACCATTCGCATACCAAGTCAAGGACCATTGCATTCCCTCCTAGCTGCTTAATCATTTTCGTGCTATGCATGATGAGACTTCTCGCTAGCGTCTCAAACTCCTCCACTACTGGGGAAATCACTAGTGCTGAAGCTCCTCCAGCGTTATCTCGGGTTTCCTTGATAGCAGGGGTCAGTTGCGCCAGCTTTGACTGGGAAGAATAGACGACGACGGTCCCGAGAATTAATCCATCTTGACGTCGCTTAGCGCGAATCACTCCGCTATTCACTGATCCTGCATTTAATGCGATTGCATAGATTTCATTGAACCCGGGTCTCAGACATGAGCGGACGTGTTCGAGTATCGAGACCCCTTGCGCTGCTTCGTATATGAAATCGTAGTCTACTTCATCGGAAGATATGGTGGTTGAATTCGAAGGTGGCATCCAGTCAGTCAGATTTCGTAGGATCATTGTACACACGTTATGCGACTTGGAGAAATCCCATCCCATGTCAGAAAACCACGAACGCAACCGACGGGCTTCTGTCTGATCTCCCAGAGGAATGCCGAGGTAGATTCCAGGTAACCGGGATCCAAGCTGGAACTGACGTACATCTGATCGCTGCAGCAACGTGCGAATTGAGCGGCTGTGCAGTGAGTGAGCAATGCTCATTCTTCGTCGGCCCGGGTCGACAAGTATAGCACCAATTGCCCCGGTACCTGAAGATTTAAAGACGTACGTGGAGCAAAACCCATATAGATCGCGAGTGCTGCTATTACGAACGACAAAATGATATTCATCCACGTCCGGACTGCGGAGCATGAAAGTGTTGTGAGTCACACCAGCTAACTCTGAGCACTGCGAGGAAGGTGAATTTTCGCGCACAGAATCTAGGAGCTTGTCCAAGGCCCCAGCGTCCCGCTTCTCGTTCCAATTCTCGACGAGCCAATGCTGTCTTGACGGATTAGTTTTTTGCGTTTTGCTCACTGAACCAGGTAATGAACCGATTGGTGTAAGCTTGCCGTAAAGGATTCTGACAACCGCATCAAGCGCCCTTTCAGTAAAATCATAGCTGCAGATATGGGTATCGATGAACCTGTCGTCCTCGGCAAAGTCGAAAGGAGAACTAACGGAGATCACGATCACCGGTTTTGAAGAACGGTTCCGGCTATTTCCAATATGTTGGCGTTTGCATAGCAACGAGACGAATTTTGCAAAACTGCATTGATAGCGATGTTGCTTGGCGTTGGCAGTAACAATGATGACAGAGCCACATCGCTCTATGAGATTTTCGTGCGTTACCGATACACCAGTCGAGGTGTATGTGGCGTGCATGACCCTTCCATTCCTAGCACGGGTGAGGGTGCGACCAAACTCCCTGAAGACACCCTCGCCACCAGGTTCCGTTGTACTTCGCTGCCAGGAGATCTGGTCTTTCGACATGACAGTCACCCCGTTGGTGTCGCGAGAGCAGACCTTAGCAGCTGAGGCTGCGAGAGGTTTGAGATGTGGTGTCAGCAACAGCAATGGCTCGTCGTGGTCAACAGCTTTGAGCAATGGCAAAAGGTTGTCTCTATCCTTCACAACAGTGACCGAACTGTTGTAAGCCTTTTTTGATAAAGACAGGTGTGACGGCCTTATTATTGTTAAAAGGTTAAGTCCCGGAGGGTTTAATGCTTTGTCCCATGACGTGCACCTTGTTTTGAGATCCAATATTCGACCAAACGACTGTCGTATCCTCTCCTTGCTTATGATACCATTTTCCACCCCGACCTTAAGACCATGAATAGCCTCTTGCTGTGTCGTATAAGACCGACAGAGGAGGATTATGTCGCAACCAGCTTTTACCGACATCACGGTACCGCTGCTGACACCAATTGCATGAATTAGTGATTCCATCTCCAGACAGTCAGAAACTACCACTCCATCAAACCTCAAGTCTCGCCGCAGCAGCCCGTCCACCACAGTTTCAGATAAACATGCATGTGTCCCCGATGTCCCCGAGTCTGGTATGACGCAGCCACCGACCATCATGGCATCTATGCCGTGTGTGACGGATGTTCTGAACGGAAGTAGAGCGCTCATACTCAATTGACTGACTGATTGTGATATTACTGGAACGTCTCCTTGCGATTCGAGAAATTCTAGATTTCCATATGACGGGAAATGCTTCCCACATGCTGCCAGCCCAGCGTCATGATAGCCCTGTATGAACTCTACGCCAAAGGCGGAGACCTCTCGCGCATCATTCCCAATACTGCGCACGCCTAACGGCTGGCTTTGAAGGTTGTTCAAGACATCGAGAACCGGTCCTAGTATCATATTAACACCGACTGCGCAAAGCTCTTGAGCTGTCGCATGAGCGACCTCCCTCGCGAGGGTCTTCGACTTTGTTGCTGCGATTCCCATAGCACTGGGATATTGTTGTATGTAGTCTTCGTCATAAAGGCTGCTGACACCTCCATTTTCTTGGTCGAGTGCGATAAGGAGCGGTGCGACATGCCCGGCATGTCGTGCAATCGTTTGTAGCTCTAGGATTAACCGGGTTGCCTGTTCCGCCGCTAAATTCAGTCAATATGTGCCAGTCGCAATAACAAGACGCCCTTGATAGGGCGCGACAACGTCGCGAAACCATCAGCTACACCAGTGGTGTAGTTGCATAGTTCTCGACGACAACGGCGGGGTGTAACAAACAAAGAAGGGTTCAATTTACATCTGAGATTTTTCGCAGCCAACATCACACACCCAATGTGGTATTCTTCAATCAGAGATCGGATTTGGGGCGTAACACTAGTCCCTTCGAAGCCCACCATAAACAGCTGTCCGATTTGCCTATAGCCAATGGCATGCATGATGGGGTTAGCAAGCTCGTGCATCCCTCATCGTATGAGAAACAGATAAGAAACCGTAGCGTGAGAGGGCAGGAACAAGGACGTCATGACTTTGGACCCAAAGCGATGCTCCATAACCACAGTGGTGTTCTCTGCGGAGATGATGTGGAGGATTCTCTTCGCTCCCGATAGCCAAGAGATCTGGAGAGCAAGCGTAGTAAGTGCTTGACACCACGATGGCAGTACAGAAACACCATCGAAAGGAGAGCAAGTGAGACAGGTTCCCGTACCTAATTGATTCGCCCGACGGCCGGAAGGCCTCGTTTGGCCAGCGCTGTAGAGGCTCCATTGTCAGGAAGAGGGTCGGTTTCGTCCAGGCAGCATTCGTACAATCCTAAGGTGACATTGAGCTCCGGCAGCTGGAAACGTTCAGACTCGCAGCAACCGGTAGCAGCAAGCTGCTCGCACAGCGGACAGAGGAGCGGAAAAGCAGGCCTTCCCGAAGCAAATGTTTGTGAATAGCGCGCTCTCCAAATTGTCACGGTTGCAGTTTTGAGTTACAGCGATAGAGCTTGTCGCATGCAATCGGAAATAACCACGCAGATGGTCCACTTGACTGAACAGTGGGTACCGGGGAAATGTTCCTGAGGTCCTGCCTGACCAGAACTAATAATGGAATGGGTCGTTGTATGAAAGATGAGATTCGCGATTATGGGACGCTCAGTTAAGCGAAAGGGAAGGCAGGCGGTATGACATGTAGGACGAAACAACAAATTAGGGCCAGAGTCGCAATGGTCCTGGAAGCCTTTGCGAAGGGTAGGACATTGTACGACAACTTATGTGGAAAAAGGCCCGGCGCCCACCTGAGGGATAAGACCTCGTGCTCATCCATGGCTAAGAAGTCGTCATCTGCAGTTTGCATCTGCTAATTGTACGAGGGCGCCGCGATTAAATCCACTGAACCGGCCATGCCCTTGAGAAGGCAAGTCGGAAAGCCCCGTGACAGGTCCCTTTGTAACAGTGCCAATGTGACGTAGTCCACCAGGTATATCGGCAATGGGACCTTGATCCTTCTGCGCGTCCTTCATTGATAGTGCTGCTGAGTGACACACGGGGTGGTGCGCCACTTACCAAAGTTGCTTCAGTCGATCTTTCTCGAGCCGCAAGATGACTATGCCGGCTTCTATTAGACTTTTACCGAGCGCCGCTTGCTATACTCATCTGCCTGTGGCGAGGATAAGTCGGCTCACGGCTTGTTCGTATGTAGTATAAACGTAGACGCTTGTAAAAGGCCCACGAGCGCATGGCTGTGATGGTTTTAATTGCCATAGACTTGCAGGTTTATGCCTCCAACTTCTCTTCGAACCCACTACGAAAAAGGAACCACAATACCCAATATACTACCAGCCGATACTTGATTTTCTTGAACGCACAAGAATCATTGAGCACCGCTCACAGATGTAAAGATGTGAGCTAGCAGATGTCCGGGACCTGTTTTGTATTGAAGTCATATAGCTAATGACGTGACTGTCCAGGAGAGTGATCATCCGGAAAAAACCAGACACTGTGTCGGAATACGTTGCCGACTATTTGATCAGTACGCCAGTCCTTGAATCCTTTTGAGAATGCTTCTTGATTGAAAGCAGTTCCACTGCGTGAGGAATCATGTATACTGATTGTCAATCCAGGCCGAATTAAAGCGTTCGATCCAACGCCAGAGAAACCATTCGTCCTCGGTCTGCCGACGGGTAGCACACCGGAAGTCATATATCGCATTTTGGTTGAGCGATACAAGGCTGGAGCCATCTCTTTCAAGAATGTCGTAACATTCAACATGGTAGGTAATTCTCAAAATATATCCCTTTGGCGTAGGGCAAGGCTTCTGACGTTGAGACTTCTCCAGGATGAATATGTGGGACTCCCAAGAGACCACCCGGAAAGCTACCACACCTTCATGTACAAGCACTTTTTTTCACACGTTGATATCCCACCAAGCAATATCAACGTACTCGATGGAAACGCTCCAGACTTGGCCAAAGAGTGTGCTGACTACGAGGCCAAAATTGCATCGTATGGAGGCATTCAGACGTTCCTTGGAGGTGTCGGACCAGATGGTCATATTGCATTCAACGAGCCTGGCTCCAGTCTTGCATCTCAGACTCGCGTAAAGACTCTCGCATATGACACAATTCTTGCGAATTCGCGGTTCTTCGGCAATGATCTCAGTCAAGTTCCCAGAACTGCGCTCACAGTCGGAATTAAGACAATCATGGAAGCGCGTGAAGTCGTTATCGTTGTGACTGGAGCTCACAAAGCGCTTGCCTTGCAGCAGGGTATTGAGAAGGGGGTAAACCATATGTGGACTCTATCAGCCCTTCAGCTTCACCCTTACGCCCTCATCGTGGCCGATGAAGACGCAACTCTCGAACTAAAAGTCAAGACAGTGAAGGTATGTCGAAAATTCAGCGGCTATCATGCCAACACAACAGCAAACTGACAAATATATCAGTACTTTGAAGGTATTGAGCAGTCAGGAACAGACGCCAGGACGCAAGGACCGCCACTCATCCCTCAAACGGTTGTAAAACCGATGAACACATCCGACATTTCAAAGGGAGCGATTCGTTCATATAACAGTCTCAAAATCAAGACAGACATGCAACGTCCAACAACAGATGAGCTAGACGAGCTCACACCAGACAGCATGTCATCACGCCTTGGAATGGACTCCGCGGTCGGTATCGACTCTGTGCTTGCTGAAAGCGAGAATCCTTTCCGCTCTCAATAAGGACGAGAGTCGACAGATGGTGTCTGAACCGTTGACAGTTGATGGCGCACAGACACACACAAGAAGTTCGCACCATGATCATGGCGTCATAGTGGAGGCAACGACAGTCGGACGGCCAGACATACAAGAGACGAACACATCAGGAAATTTGAAGTCTTAGATTGAAACGAAACAGCCATTTGGTCGTGGTGATGTCGTGGTAACGGTGAAGGAAAGGAATGTGGATTCTCTATATCGCATCAGAGATACATTTGATACTTACTGTGCTGGTTGCGTGCTATTTCTTCATACTACTATACATTGCGCACTTACCCCATTTTTGTACCTTTCCTCAGCTTTATTCGCATCATTAATTAGGACAACGGGACATACATTCAACAAGGATTATGACAGTATGGATGGAAGAGAAGAAGAGGAGAAAAAGAAAAAGATGATGACGAGACTGGATCGTTTATGATAGGCTATCCTTCTCAGATCATAGCTTTGAGAATACTGATCCTACAGAGCCACCATTCTCAACAAGAGTGCTCTTATTTCTGACCCACGCCTCAATACCGCGGTGTCCGTTCTCCACACCAACGCCGCTATGCTTCCAACCACCAACTGGCATCTCTGCTGGGCTTTCTCCCCAGGTATTGATCCAGGTGATGCCTGCTTCAAGCTGTGCAGCAACCTTATTGGCTTCGCTGATATTTGTGCCAACTACTCCAGCTGCTAGACCGAGTTTGGTGTTGTTTGCACGAGTCACCGCTTCGCTGACAGTATCGTAGTAGAGGATTGACATCACTGGACCAAATATCTCCTCCTGAACAATCTTCATACTGTCAGTGCAGTCAGTGAAGACTGTTGGTGTCACCCAGTAGCCGTTCTGAAGTTCCGCCGGAAGCTTAGGACGCTCAAGACCGCCATAGAGGAGTCTGGCTTTGTCTTGTTCGATTCCACTTCGAATGTACGATAGGACTTTATTGAGATGTGGTTTGGACGAAAGTGGTCCCATGTTCACTTTCGCATCCATCAGATCGCCCAATCTGACGTACCGCATCTTTTCTAATAAGTTCTTCTCGAAGGCGGCCTTCAATGCTACCGGCACGAAGACCCGTGTTGCATTGGTGCATACCTGGCCGGTGCTGTAAAAGTTGGCCATCATTGCAACATCAACAGCATAGTCCACATCGGCATCTGGTAGGACGATTAAAGGACTCTTTCCTCCGAGCTCCATCGTGACGTATTTCATTGTGCTTGCCGCGGCTCCAGCGACCTTCATGCCGGTCGAGACCTGGCCTGTGAAGGAGACCTTGGCGATATCTGGATGTTGCGAGAGATATGCGCCAACCTCGCCAGCTCCCTGAACCACGTTGAAGACGCCATCTGGAATACCAGCTTCCTTATAAATTTGCGCCAAAATCAGGCCATGGAGAGGTGTATATTCGGAAGGCTTATAGACCATCGTGTTGCCGGCGGCCAAGCATGGTGCAGATTTCCAAAGGGCACTGCGAGAAGACACAGAAGTTAGTTTGCGCTCAATATCATCGGCAATTGGAGTACAGAAAGACATAGTTACATCTGTATTGGATAATTCCAAGCACCAATGCCGGCGCAAACGCCCAATGCTTCTTTCTTGGTGAAAGCCCAGGCATCCCCTCTCAATGGAATTGCTTCCCCGTTCAACCCACCACTCGCAACATAGTGCGCATAGTATTCAAGGACATCGGCACCCGTGACAACGTCAACGGTGCTTGTCTCACTAAACGCCTTCCCCGTGTCTAGCATCTCTACCTTTGCGATCTCATCATTTCGTTCTCGGAGGAGTTTTGCAGCTTGAAGAAGAATTTTGGAGCGTTCCACAGGTGACATTCTCGACCACACCGGAAAAGCATCCTTTGCAGAGCGAATAGCACCATCAATGTCTGATGGTGCCGCGATGCCGACGTCAGCTAATGGCAGAGCATTGGCGGGATTGATGGTTTGGAATGTTTTGCAGGAGGTGGCTTCTTGAAGCCTGCCGCCATAGAATAGTGACTGCTTGGGAAACTGGATTGAGGATCCCATGTTGAGTGGTTTTCCGGTATGATGCTTCCGAAGAGAAAAACCAGCATGGTTGAAGTTCAGCTGCATACGACTATTTACGGACAACTCACTGCTATATGGTCTGACTGTGTTTGAAAAGCCACTTTCACACCCGATTTGAGATTATGCTACAATACCAAAAACACATGGGCTACATCAACGATTGTGCAGCCAAGGTGAAGACGTGCTGTCGGCTGAACACCTTCATGACAAATACCTCCGTCTCAATGCGCCAACCTGTGGAACCGGCTAACTCTGGCGCTTGCACCCTAGACTCTTCCATGAACGGCATGAAGTGGAGATCGACACCCTGCACAGTTGCAAGCCTCCAAGAACCGCACCCTAAGAACTGAGCTCTGAAGAAAGCAGTACACAAGTGCCGAACTGTTCAATAGAATACCTTTTTCCAATTGCTCTACAGCACCTAAAAAAGGCGTCGAGGCTAACATGCTTACTGTCACTAATAGCAGCTTCCAAGAACTCAGCAAGCCATGAATGACCTCAGTCGCAGCCATATGGGTAAGACTTTCCCCATTGGTAAAAGATAGAGGGGACACCCATAGTAAAACAAGCCAACTAGTCCACTGCTGAGTGGATCATCAAGTCTCAGAAGGTCTACCAAATTATCGCAGACTGGCGATGCCGCATCGCACAAGCGAACTACCAGCGCAAGAAATGAAGAAAACAACAACGATTGTTCAAAAGGATTCACGCAACCTGCCTCAATTGAGCCACGTGCTTGCTGGTGCTTGCTGATCACATAGCTGCCCAGCCAGATTTCACCAACGACGTCTAAAAATGCGTGGCCAAGGCTTGTCGCTTATTCTTTTCGGAGTCTGTCGGCATGGTGCCAATACAATATATTGCTTTTTTTCCTTCAGGCGCCTGGAACCCAAAAATTGTGGCTTCTCTTTTGAATGCCGCTTTCAAAATCGGATCCAGTCTTGACATGTCTTGACTTGAAAAGAGAAAAGAAAAGAAAAAAAAAAAGAAGAAGAAGAAGAAGAAAAGTCTGCACAACCCTCCATTCCTCCCTTCTTTTTTTTCCCGGCTGATTGTTGGTGGATGATACTCCCAATTATTCGCCGCCTTGGGGAGAAGATTAGGAAGGTAAGGCTGCTTTATTCTTCCCTCACATGAACAATGGTTTTTAGAAGCTTAGTATGTACAGATTGGCTGGGAAAAGGAGAGAACAATAATCTATTCTTTGGTCTTGTGAAGGCAAAAGGATGATCGATGCAACCTGCTCCCAAATTGGCCAAAGGATCCTTGATGGGCCGCACAAAATCTATGCAATCGGCGGGTTTTTTTTTTTTCTTTTTGTCTTTCTATCCCGCATCTTGACAACCTCTATTCTGCTATTCCGAAGTCTTTAAAAAGATTAATCGATCTGTGGGGAGGACAGAGCGAGAGAGAGGTGGGGAATGGTGGAGCCGATCCAGCAGTTCATCCAGCAATGCAATCTTGCAATCTACTAGAGTCGTGGTGGTGGTTCCGGCATACCGGATAGTAGCATTCATCAGCCTTAGGTAATTAGACGTGGTCTTCCCCTTCAAACATGGAGTAGAGTAGTAATTCCCTTTTTTTTTCTTTTCTTTTTTTTTTTGGTCCATCCATATGTATATATATATATATAGAT
>JAGYHZ010000050.1:0-20909 GCA_024244195.1 Ascosphaera aggregata | reverse complement strand
AACTGCTCGGTCGCGTGAATGGCGAGAGCGACGGCGGCTGTGGCTGGAGGAAGAACGATTCTTTGACGAAGGTCTGCTGGGCATGGCGCTGACTTGGCCTCGAAGCACCTTTTCAGTGCCTTACTTGTCGACAGGTCTTGAGGTGGGATCTAAAAATGCAAAAGCAGGGAAAGGGAAAAGCTGTCCAATTTGCAGCGCACTCTAAGCAAGATGACCAATACTATATCATTTCGGTAATCCCCAAGAAACGTTCGCTGTGGCAGCAGCAAGTGAAGTGAAGGTGGATGACAAAGTCGGAGTCAAGAACCATGATATAATCGCGAACAGTCTGCATGGTTTCGGCCTGCATGTCCTAACCCGAAGAGGATGATTCGAAATCGGTAGAATAACGCAGCAGCTAACTTATATCAATGGATCATCATAAACTGCAATGTCCCGAGCGGTAGAGGAATGTTGGTAAGGCTCTCAAGTCTCGAGAGAGTGATGTTCGCCCTGATAGCCCCAGCGAGCCTGTCTGGAAGGCTATCCGCTGAGCCTGATGAACGAGCCCATTCCATATCATTCTCACGACCATATTAAGAACAATGCATTGCGAATAAGCCCCAATCGCCAATAGCCATGCGCTTAAGACCAGCAGGGGTGGAGAGCGGCGGTGAGAGGCGTGCCAGTCTGTATGACCGCAGTTGATCGGCTCGACCAGATGCCGTCCCATACAAATGCATGAAGGAAATGCTCTTTCAAGCTCACATGAAGAGTCATGAAGGACCTATCAAGAGCAAGTTGTGACTTGGTTCTCACTAGTAAGTGATGACAACCTTCCAGACCCCCAATTTTGACTGCCAGCGATCATGTTCAGCAATACCGTAGCTATTCCGAAACGGCACCCAACAAAAGCCATTCCAACTTCGGAGACAGACAGATGAATGAGCCTTGCTGGCCACTCAAGCCACATGCAGTGATGAAGAGGACCGCCGCGTAAGAGCGATGCTAACCCGTCCCATCATTACCAGTGGGAAGGCTATTAGACCTGCATACAGGGGATCCGGACGTTGTTCATCGAAAGCAGAGATAAAAGATGTCAACGGTTATCGACGATCCAGGAACGATCTTCCGATTTCAAACGTCAATGGCGAGCTCGACTTGGTTTCATGGATACTTTGGCGGAAGTCCGTGAACCACGTTTGCAGAATCAAAGCGGACCGGACGAAATTTTTAAGAGGCGGTACAGCATGCCATATTGTAGACTCATGCGTTGACCATGGTGGCGGCACAGAAGAAAATGCTAACCATCGCTCGAAATCTTCAATCTCTCACTTTTCATCTGCAGTTTCATCTACAGATTTCCAGCTGTCTGGACTCATCATCTGTTTCTCACTGTTCAACAGCTCAACCTGATTAACTAAATAGTAACCATGACGAGCACGAATGCTATGCGGGCTCCGCCAGTCGTGATGAATTCCATCACTGAGCAGATCGGCAACACTCCGCTTGTTCGACTGAATCACATTCCCCAGTCTCTTGGGATTAAGGCCAGGGTTTATGCGAAAGCTGAATTCTTCAACGCTGGCGGTAGCGTTAAAGACCGCATCGCTTTGCGTATGATCGAAGAAGCGGAGCGAAGTGGGAGAATCAAGCCAGGCGACACCTTAATCGAGCCTACCAGCGGCAATACGTAAGCTTTTACATTTTGTTCACATATCGAACCGATGGGAATATTCTAACGATGAGCTTTGTAGTGGTATCGGTCTTGCTCTTGTTGCTGCCATCAAGGGTATGTTTGTTGACGTCGCCATTGCTTGTTAACTTCTGCAGGTCTAATCTCCATCAAAGGTTACCGAACAATCATCACTCTTCCGGAGAAGATGTCTGCTGAAAAGGTGTCGGTCCTCCGTGCCTTGAATGCCACAATCATAAGGACACCTACGGAGGCTGCTTATGACTCGCCGGAATCTCATATTGGTGTTGCCAAACGTCTTGAGAAGGAACTCCCAAATGCACATATTCTCGACCAGTATGGCAATCCTGATAACCCACTTGCCCACGAACTTGGAACTGCAGAGGAGATTTGGACGCAGACAGAGGGAAAGGTTACTGCTATCATTGCTGGTGCTGGCACTGGTGGCACCATCACTGGTTTAGCGCATGGTTTGAGAAAGCACAATCCCGATGTGAAGGTGATCGCTGCTGACCCATTCGGCTCGGTTCTCGCACTTCCCGAGTCTCTCAATAATGATCATATCAACGAACCATATAAGGTTGAGGGCATTGGCTATGATTTCATTCCCGAGGTATTGAACCGTGAGGCGGTTGACTACTGGTATAAGACTGGTGATCTTGAGTCCTTCACTTTCGCCAGACGTCTTATTGCGGAGGAAGGCCTTCTTGTTGGAGGCAGCAGCGGTAGCGCTATCGCGTGTCTGGCGAAGGCCGCCGAGGAGCTCAAGTTTACTGAAGATGACGTTGTGGTTGTCATCTGTCCTGACTCCATTCGAAGTTACCTCAGCAAAGTAAGTGTATACTCTCACTGATCCTCTTCAAGGTGCGACTCCTGTGCTAATGGACATTTAGTTCGCCGATGATGATTGGCTTGCTGCCAATAATCTTCTCCCTGAGCAAGTGCCAGTGAAGGAAGCATCCCTTGCATCGCGGAAAGGTTCCATATCTACGACAAAGGATGAAGCTTCTTTCGGTTCTGCCACCGTCCGCTCTCTGGGGCTCAAGCCAGTGACTACAGTCACATCTGATACTCCTTGCTCAACCGCGATTGATATCATGCATGAAAAGAGCTACGATCAGCTTCCTGTTCTCAACCCTGCCAACAAAAAGTCTTTAGTCGGCATTGTCACGCTTGGTAATCTCCTTAGCCGTTTGACACATGGCCGAGCCAAGCCAGATTCACCTGTCAAGGAAGTGATGTTCAATTTCTCGAACTTGTCCGAAGTTGTTACTGATTCTCGCGATATCTTGGATTTGGACAAGAAGAAGCACAAGCAGTTCATTGAAATTACGTATGACACGCCAATGAGCTTCTTGAACCGTTTCTTTGAGTGGAATTCGGCGGCTGTTGTCACAGAAAGAGACAGCGAAGGTAATCTCAAGCCTGTCGCTGTGGCTACAAAGGTCGACCTTCTTACTTGGCTGCTGAAAGAGAATCAGTTGTGACTGTAGTAAGGGC
This sequence comes from Ascosphaera aggregata, assembly GCA_024244195.1. Taxonomy (NCBI): domain Eukaryota; kingdom Fungi; phylum Ascomycota; class Eurotiomycetes; order Onygenales; family Ascosphaeraceae; genus Ascosphaera; species Ascosphaera aggregata. Next base: position 17,734 of record JAGYHZ010000050.1, on the reverse strand, counting down.
ACGGGCGTATCAAGTGCATTGTTTGGCGAAAACTGCATAGGTCTTGTTTAGTTAGGGAATAAGATGCTCTCAACAGCACGATAGCACATATGCATTACATATTTCCGCTTCTCGCCTCCTTTTCTGCAAAGTTGATCTTACTCCTCAGCACCTTCATCTCCACCAGGTTGAGTCTAATACCACCATGACAGCCGATTGTAGTCTGTGGAATTATCTTCAACAATATAAAGGCTTTTACCTCATGCAGTTCTGCTGTAATTCCTGACAAACCATTGTGGTTTCGACAGATGAGGTCGCTCAGTATATGAACAGTTTTTCGCGGACTGCAGGAGTTTGAGGTCCCGCAGAGTCATCTACATCTCTTATGTATGCTATTAAATAGTATGATAAGAATGTAATCCAGTGTGGCTAGACATCAGTAACCTAGCGTATACTGTGCAATGATGCTCGAGAGACGAGAATCACACATCTTCATTTGCATCTCTTGTCCACGATATTTGGCCCATGTTCGTCGTATTCCTTCTTAGATATCCACATTTGGTGGAATGTGCCCAAGCTGGCTACAATGCTGCCCCCTATCCACGCACTGAATCTTCTCTCAGCAGTATTACCCGCCGCATACAAGCGCACGCGGGGACTTGGGAACATATTCGTGAACTCGAAATTAAGGCGATCGTTGAAACCTGGTATTAGCGTCGTTGCGCCAGTGATGACGACGTTATTCAGGAGATGTGGTCGAATGTCCACATCAACTGCATTGACAGATGCACGTATTAGTTCCGGAATAGTCTGTTCGGGTGTTGGCTTAGGAAAGACTGAATCGGTATCATCAAGTGCAGCACTGGCATTGAAAAGCGGTTCTGTGATTTTGTAGCCCTCGATGTCAAACACGTCATTGTATCCGTCTGGAAATTCAAAGAGGCGGCCAGGCTCTTTCTTGGCTAATTCCTCATTTGATACGGCGTCCTTCTCGTTGACATGTGATAGCGAATTTGGTCCCGGCCAGACGCGTGCAACGGACTCTTTGAACTCAGTGAGGATTCGCTCTTCATGTAATGCGCTGAAGGTCTGATCAGGAAGATGATCCTGCGATATATCCCTGAGCGTGGCCAGTGGTGCTTGACCGGGTTCAACGGCGGTTTTCGAGGTGACAAGATATTGTGGTGTTAATGTAATTGGTGTCGGTTGCCTAGACTTGAGAAGCACGCGAGCTTGAGCAGAGATGTAATCCCCAGCGAGAAACGAGCGCTGGATACCTCGCTTCAGAACTAAGCCGTCATGAACAGGCGTGACAGAAACCATCGAGGCACCGACATCTACTACTAAAGCAGATGCCTTCCCCGCTGCAAACGCCGACATGGGTGCTGTCCGTGCGAGATAGAATGCAGGCGTTCCCCAAGACTCCATAGCTATTTCGATTGTTTTTTCTCTGGCTTCCGTAGGATTCCACCCGCATTCCGTTACTAGTAGAGGGCTTTCGTCCAGTATCTTTTCACTGCTATCGACAACATCAACGTCCATGTCGTCTCCATCGTCACCATTATCATTCAGCCCATTGTGCTTCGGACTGGTTTGCTTTGGGTTAGTGAGGCGTGATGTGATAGCATGCTCCCATACTTTCGAAGCCATATCCCAATCCTGGACAACGCCATCTCTACCAAGAGGGTTATGCACCGAGATACGCGGTCGCGGAACGAAAATATTATCGCCAAATATGTGCTTTTCGCCACCATCATCCGGCAGTATCCCATAATATGTTGTACTGAAAGACTTTGGTATGTCTTCGCCTGCGAAGCCAGCACGCGTCGTTGAGTAGCCAGGGTCGAGAATGATAGCGTTCACCTCATCTGCATTGAGTTAACTTCCAGCTCCTATGGGCAAACTGTAACAAGGCACGAAACACATAGGACTAACCGCCACCATACTCAGCAGCAGCTGGTGCCACCGAAGGATCCATTGATGCTGGTCCTGAGTGTACTGGCTAAAACAATAATGACGTTGCCGGTGGATTGAAGGAATCGTCGATGCGATCGGATAGATTTCGCATATCACAAATGAGACGCGACTTGGTAGATTTGATAAGATAAGATTATATTTGTTGGCCACATCCAACGTCACCTCACGAATGTCAGCGAGACAACATCAACAGCTTTTTCATAAAGAGTCTGTCCGAAATCAAATCTACAGAGGCTACTAGTCGCATATCGAAAATCAGATTGGCTGCGTGGAGAATGTGTCACGCCAATTCCTCGAATGACTTGAAGTCAGCGCTAGTTGCAACGCACCGTATGGCGCGGAATACGGCGGGAATTTGCCCCACGCTTGGCCGTTTCTTGTTTATTTTTTCTCTATGAAGTCGAATGATACTCCTTGTTTATATTAGTAGTGAGTGCTGGGAGTGCTGGGAAGAGTTTGATCTCTTCATATCTTGGGTGAGCTTCGGTGCCGTCGAGCTCATGTCCTGGGAAAATCGTGTTGTTTTCAGTGATATGCCGATTGCGCACGATGTCAGCAGAGATGGAAAGCGAACCATGTCGTTATACTAGACTGCCGAAGCTTCGATTCGCTGAAAATGTTCCAGAACGCTATTCACGCCAGTTGGATTTTCGAGACCTGAGGCCTTCACTTGAGGAGATCACATTTGCTTGGTGCAAGCTATTGCGCACACTTACTGGAGAAGACAAGCCGGTTTTCTGTCTCGACAACAGGCCAGTCCGTTGGAATCCTGCGACAGGAGTTGTCGAAGATATAGATTCGACGATTGAGAGCGAGGATGGTTGCAGATACAGTGCAGGCCTGTTCATCCATGATGTGTGTACTGTTGTTTTTCTATTGCCACAAGGCGCAGGGCTAACACCGGATTTTAAGGTGGTTCATCCTGATGAGTGGAGTCTAATCCTAAGATTTGACCCTCTAAAACACGCGGGAGTACTGGTATCCTCTCAATTCTCGACACCAGCGTACCTTAGGGAGATTGAGCACCAATTGAGATCATTACTGCGCGAGCAGTCTGCTACCTGCCAACCATCGGTATTGAATGAGAAGCCCTCTCCCGTTTCTGGACCGGACCTTCTTCATAAGCTGTTTGACGGGCACTGTCACGAATCCACCATCGCATTAGACTACCTAAGTGAGGATGATACTAGAGTTCAATTTACTTACAAGCAGTTGAATCGACTGTCAGACCGTCTTGCATCGAAGATCAGAACCACACTCAAATATCATGAAGGAGCCAGGGTCAAACCAGTGATCATTCCGATACTCCTGCCGCAGTCTCCTGACCTCTATATCTGCTGGCTAGCGATTCTGAAAACCGGGGCTGTGGTGTGCCCTCTCAACATTGACACGCCCTCCGAAAGAATAAGATTCATAATCAATGATGTATCTGCAAAAGCCGTTGTCACCTCGCCACAACTAGCAGAGAAAATTGAAGCGGTCCGGGACGATGTCGTCACGATACTTACGTCCAGTTCAGATGAGGAGGACGACAGCTTTGAGAATTGGGTGTGCGACGAGTGTGATACCAATAGTCCGGCCTATATCATGTACACCTCGGGCTCTACCGGCCTACCTAAAGGGGTGGTTATCTCACACAGAGCTGCCACCCAAGCATTGCTCGCTCATGACCGATTTATTCCCTCTTTCGCAAGGTTTCTGCAGTTTGCGTCGTCTACATTTGATGTGTCTGTGTTCGAAATATTTTTCCCCTGGTATCGTGGAGCTACTTTGGTAGGCTGTGAAAGGGGCAAAATGCTGAGTGACTTGCCGGCTGTCATTAATAGCATGCGAGTTGACGCTGCCGAATTGACACCCACTGTTGCCGGAGAGCTTGTTCGCACTAGATCAAGAGTCCCATCGTTGCAGGTATTGCTGACAATAGGGGAGATGCTGACGCGCCGTGTCATTGAGGAATTTGGAGCATCTGGTCAACAAGAGGGCATTTTATATGGAATGTACGGTCCTACCGAAGCTGCCATTCATTGCACGGCGGCCGAGAAGCTTCACTCGGGTGATCCGATTGGGAATATCGGCGTACCCTTTGATACTGTCTCAACACTAATTATCGCTACCGATGGTGGTGGTGATGCGGAGTCACAACCGCCGAGGGTGTTACCAGTGGGGCACATAGGGGAGCTTGCTCTCGGCGGATTGCAGCTGGCCGACGGCTATCTAAATCGTGATACAGAAAACATAACTGCATTCTGTGAAGTGCCAAAATATGGCCGCATCTATCGCACGGGCGATAAGGCACGGGTACATCCCAATGGTCTCCTTGAGTGCCTCGGCAGGATCTCTAGCGACCAAGTTAAATTGCGAGGGCAACGAATCGAACTCGGTGAAATCGAGCAAACCATATGTAGAGCACAAGGTGTCAGAGGTGCTGTTGTTGATGTTGTGGAAGGGATCTTGGTCGCATTCCTCACTGTTAATGATCGGTCCGTTGATACTACTGCAATCGCAGAAACATGCAAAAGGTGGTTGCCCAGATACATGGTACCTGGAGAGTTCGTCCTGTTGGATGCGTTTCCCCGGCTGCCGTCCGCAAAGGTCGATCGATGCTTGCTCATCTCCAAGCACACTGAGAAGAAGGTTGCCCAAAAACGAGGAAGTGCTTGCTCGGAAGACCCTTTAACATGGGAGCTTCGAAGATGTGCCCAGCAAGTTCTGGGTGTGTCCCTTTGCGTTGATGAAAGTTTTGCTGCAAAAGGTCTGGATTCTCTTCGCGCGATCAAACTTTCATCGACACTGCGCAGCAAAGGCATCCAAGTCAATGTGACTGACATCCTCGATATTGACAACATCCATGGACTGCGTTCATTCCTCCATACCAACAAGTCGCCTCAGAGGTCAGGTGTTGCTATGCAAGATCCATACCTCAAAGATGTAAGAACAAGCGTGGAAAAAGAATTGAAGATTATTGGTTGTGCATCGCAAGTACAAGACATCCGTTCCTGCAGTCCCATGCAGATAGCCATGCTTTCCGAGACGATGCGTGATGCTCATGCCTACTTCAACCGAGTTGAACTCGTTTTTGCAAATGGCATTGAAGAGAACGAAGTCATGAACGCGGTTAAAGTCGTTGCCCAACAAAACGAGATACTGAGGAGCGGATTCATCTCGACTAACAACTCTACGCATGCTTTCGTGCAGGTCATCTGGAAAGACCTCACTTCAGACCAATTAAAGGGAAAACCAGCTAAACAGGCGGACATTCGGTCCAAGCTTTTACACCCTTTGACGTTCACATGTTCGAACGACGCTGGGAGAGTGAAAGCCCGATGCCAAATCCACCATTCCTTATATGACGGGTGGTCCTGGGAGTTGATCTGCCAAGACTTAAGCCGTGTGCTGGCAAAGAGACCCTTGCCATACCGACCGCAATTCCACACAGTGGTTGACTGTCTCTTCACTACTATGTCATCGGATATCTGGGACGATGCGCTTACCTACTGGAGAGACCACCTTCAGGGGTATCAACCCTGCCGTTGGCCAGTCTTCACTGCTGAGACCGATGCAACAACACCAGGCAGGCAGAAGCTAAGTCGCCTATTGACGGTACAAGTGCCAGAGGCGAGACAGCTTGCTCGCAGTTTACGTATCAGTATGCAGACTATTTTTCATAGTGCATTTGCTTATCTACTGGCGAGCTATACCGGTAGCGCGGACGTCGTGATCGGTTCAATATCATCTGGAAGGGCTTTGCAGCTCGCGGAAATAGAGACTATTATTGGGCCGTGTGTTGCTACTGTTCCCTTGCGTGTGAATATCAAGGCCAGCAGAACGGCGCGGGATCTACTCGTGATGTTGGGTAGCCTGAAGCGACGATCCCTCAAGTATGAATTCGTTCCGTTGCAGGTGATTAAAAGGAATACTGAGCTCACCGCAGATCAAAAACTTTTCGACGGTCTCTTTGTCTGGCAAGATATGCTCATTGAGGATGCGCCCGACCTGCCGAATTTGGTGACAGTCACAGAATCGGAAGATTATCTTGAATGTGCTGTTCTAATTGAAGTGAAGACCAGCAATGACGCCGTCCAGGTCATTGCTAATTACGAAAGATCCGCCATGCCTCCTGACCAAGCTGAGCTTCTTCTGCAACAGTTTGACCATGTTGTTTCTTTGATAGTTGGTTCACCTGACGTGTCATTAGAGGGTTTGTCAAACTATCTTCCGAGGGAGACTCTGTCTATTTTCAACTTCCCCCACAAAGAGGAATTACATTCAGGAGACCTGACGAGGGGTATTAGGGAGACAGCGACAGCCCATCCCGACAGAATTGCCATTGAATTTGCTGAAGGCATTCACACCGTGACAGAGGAAGTGCAGACCAAGATACTGACATACTCAGAACTGGAGATCTCATCGATTGCCCTCGCCCATCACCTTCTATCCCTGCGAGTAGGCGTCGGTCACTTCGTCGCAGTTTATATGGATAAATCACCAGAGTTATACGTATCCCTGTATTCTCTCATCAGAATCGGCGCAGCCTTCGTCCCGATCGCACCCACAACGCCATATGCCAGAGTTAAGCATATATTGGACGAGTGCCATTGTGATGTCATGCTCACGACATCAGATATCGCAACTAGACTCACGTTCGGCTCAACCATCACACTCGTCACGGTCGAGGAATTATCTTCTTTTGGGCTATCAAGCTCTCTACCGTCACTTACAATTGAGGAGTCGATGCCAGCGTACGCCGTCTTTACATCGGGCACTACAGGGCTTCCTAAGGGCGTAATCGTCACCCGAAGAAATTTACAAAGCAATTTGTGCGCCCTGTCCAAGCTTTACCCATCTGAGCCAGGATCTAAACTACTACAAGCGTGCTCTCAGGCTTTTGATGTCGCAGCGTTTGAAGTATTTTTCACATTGAACAATGGTATGACACTCTGCGCCACCACTAATGATATTCTCTTCCGGAATATTGAAAGATTCATCAGGCAGATGAATATCACGCATTTGAGCATGACGGCAACTGTAGCGGCAATGGTCCATCCTGCAAATGTCCCAAAGGTCAAATTTCTGGTCAGTGCGGGAGAACCGCTCACGCCGACAATACTACGGAATTGGGGTAACGAAGGCTTATGGCAAGGCTACGGGCCTTGTGAGACTACGAACATCGTCACCATAAAAGCGCACGTTCGAAGCACTGATCAACCGAATCATCTGGGGATGCCTTTAGAAAACACTTCAGTTTTTCTGGTGTCTGAAACCACGCAGTTGTCCTTCATACCTCGTGGTGCGGTTGGCGAGTTATGCATTGGAGGGGATCAGATAGCCCAGGGGTACCTCAATATGAAGGAGCTGACAGCCGAAAAATTCATTACCCACCCTGAATTCGGCAGGCTCTATAGATCAGGCGATCTTGCTCGCATGCTGCCTGATGGATCGTTACTATTCCTTGGGAGACACGACAATCAAGTCAAAATTCGTGGGTTGCGAATTGAATTAGGAGGGATCGATGCAGTACTGTCAAGGCAGCCAGACGTGATGGATAGTGTGACCCTTGTCTCACAGGACGAAACCAAGCACCAACAGAAGTTGGTATCCTTCGTATTATTAGCGCAAGCACTGGAGGCGGCAAGGTCTGTACAGAAGGCGGTAATTCAACAACTATTTGATGCCTTGCAAGCCACCCTGCCGCCGTACATGGTCCCTTCATTTATTTTGCCCGTTGTGTCTTTTCCTTTGAATCCTTCCGGGAAAAAAAATCAGACACAACTTGCCGAATATATGAAGACGCTCGATCAGGCAGTCCTGGACGACTTTTCCTGTCGCTCAGACTCGTCTTCGAATAAAGAACCTGTTTCTAAGACGGAACAGATTATCGCGGCCTGTGTCGCGCAGATAACTTGTGTTCCTCAGGAATCCGTCCAAAGACATACGTCATTTTTCGCTGTGGGCCTAGATTCCGTCTCTGCCATAGCGCTTTCAAAAAGCCTGAAATTACATGGTTTAGGACAGATCGATGTTTCCAACATTCTTCGCTATAATTCTGCGCGCCAACTTGCCCGGTATCTGGAAGGGTTTTCACAATTCTCTCCGCCTCGCAATAATGGAGCACGAATAGTACCTCTTCTGCCCGATTCAATAATTGGAGCAATACGGACTACAGAAATGGCGCACACTTACGAGATCGTGAAGGTTTTGCCCTGTACGCCTTTACAGGAGTCCATGCTTGCTCGAATCACTGAAAGTAACGCTTACCATAACACATTGACGTTTGAGCTTCTCTGTGATATTGAGCGTTTGAAATGGTCTTGGAATGAAGTGATCGAACGGCATGATATTCTACGAACCCGATTCTTATCCACCTTTGATGCGCATGTTCCGTTTGTGCAGGTGGTTTTGGCCACTGTTGAGACTCCTTGGGAGATGGTGGATAACGATATCCTGACCGCCCGTTCGATGCAGGAGCGTCCTTCGACTGTTGAGGAACTGACTCCATATAGGTTCACCCTTTTCAAGGTTGCGACAAGGACATTATTAAGGATCTTCATACATCATGCTATCTATGATGCGGTGGCAATGTCAGTCATCTTGAAGGATGTGGAAGCAGTCTACAAATGCAAGGCACTCTCGCCATCCCCTCCATTTGAAAGCTTCCTGCGATATGTGATAGATTCAGACACACCTGAGTGCATTGAATTTTGGAGGTCCTATCTGGCAGGAGCCGGTCGAATCAGGATAGTACCGAGACAGCGCGGCAGGACGGGGCAATCGTTCCGAAAGATTACAACAACCATACCGCTGCCTCTCTGCGATCTGTTGAGGTACTGCAAGGAGATGTCAACCACTGTATTGAGCGTTTTCCAAGCATCATGGGCCAAAGTTCTGGTACATTTCAGTGGTGTTCAATGCGTTTGCTTTGGTAACGTATATAGCGGGCGCAGCGTTCCCATCGAGGGGGCAGACCACATCGCCGGTCCCTGCTTTAACACTCTCCCAGTCCGCGCAGACATATTAAGCAACCTGGCAAATCTAGATCTTGTGTATCGACTGCGCGATGATAACTACAGAATTTTGCCCCACTCGTTGACTTCACTCAGGCGAATAAGGTCGCTTTCGAATTCCGACGCCGGCCCCTTCTTCGACACCCTGTTGCTCCTTCAAGACGATACGTGGGACCTGGATAGTCAAATCTGGACCCTCAAAGATGAGATTGGGGCAATGGATATACCATTGATCTGTGAAATAGTACCAGAGAAGAGATCTGGAAAAGTCGCCTCAATTCTGCATTTCGATGAAGCTATAATACCGTCTGCAGATGCAAACACTTTCTTATCAGTCTTCATTTCAATGCTCAGCCATACTGTCATGTACCCTTATGCTCAGGCTCTTGACTTCACATTCTTGAAAGGCGAAACCCTCGATTCTATTCGCTTAGAGCGTCAAACAGTTGATCAGCAGCCTCTCTCAGCGATCAAATCGATGCTGAGCGATTCGATAGAAGACTGGAGGTCTAAAGCAAGCGGGATTTGCAAGGTACTATCTCAGCTATCCAAGGTTGATCCAAGTCACATCACATTGGATACTACAATATTCCAGCTTGGTCTTGACAGTATCAATGCTCTACAATTGGCGGCGAAGTTGAAGTCTGTAGGCTTAACTATCTCGGCGGGTGAAATTCTTGAAGTACGTACGTCGTGACTGTTGACATTTGCATAGACTAACCCTCAGTAGATGCCTTCTGTTCGTGAGATGGCGCATCTCGCTAGTCAAGTACCTCATAAAAAGATATCCTCAGAATTTTTTACGGTCGATTTTGTTGAATTCGCCTCTTCACAACGGCCAACCGTATTCAAACTTTTGAGTGTGACAGCAGAATCAATTCAGCGTTTATCTCCATGCACCCCGGTCCAAACAGGAATGCTTGCCTCGTTCTTGAATTCCAATGGGAATTCATACTTCAACCATCTCTTTCTGAAGTTTGATATCTCCGTCAATATATCCTCTCTTCGCCAGGCCTGGGCGTGTCTCGTGGACCGTCATGAGATGTTAAGGACTGGATTTTTTCAGACAGATCGTCCAAGTGTTCCTTTTGGAATGATTACGTATGCCGCAGGGAAATTTGACCTCCCTTGGAGCATCGTTGAATGTCTGGACAGTGAAGAGCTTTCTTCCCTGCGAAAGCGTCTCTCCAGCCAAGCCCTGAATGACCTTGCAGTGCCCCCTTGGTTTCTTACTGTTCAGAACAGCAATGCAGGGATTCTCATGCAATTTTCGGCCCATCATGCCCTATACGATGCACAATCAATGGAAATCATCCTTTCCGATTTGTGTTCAATTTTGCAAAGGGACGACCTGTCCCTCCCGATACCAATACGTCCGATACAGGAGATCATAGTCAATGAATCTATGTCTTACTCTTCGAGTGCAAGGGCCTATTGGCAAGGCATCCAGACTCATCTACGTGCTACCAAATTTCCTGATATGCACCCTAATCATAACAAATCACGAACTACGGCTGTAACGGCTGGTGTCACATCCCAACACTCTTTGAGCAGGCTCCAGGACCTCTGCAGTAAAGCCAATGTATCGTTACAGGCAGCTTGTCAGGCGGCATGGGCGAAACTCATGGCAGCTTATGTTGGTGAAGATAAGGTGACTTGTGGTATTGTCATGTCCGGTCGAAATGTTTATACTGAAGCTAGAGATGCTGCTTTCCCCTGCCTAGTCACTCTCCCGACTTATTATGATGTTGGGGGCACAAACCGAGAGCTGTTGAGCCACATCATGGCCCAGCATGCACGAATGACAAGATATCAATTCACCCCACTTGCGAAGATACACGAGTGGACAAATTCTGAGTCCTCGCTTTTCAATACGTTATTCATTTTTCAAAAGCCAGCGACGGTGTCTGCTAAACAATTGCCATGGACAATTGTTGAGGAGAAAGCCGAGGTTGATGTAAGTGTCGCAGTTCCAGCAAGTCAGTCCATAGCTAACACTCGTGATAGTATGCTATTTCACTAGAGATAGTACCTTTTGCATCCTCTCTCCGATTCAACCTTTCCTTCAGATATGATCTACTGCCGGAACAACAAGGTGAACTTATTCTACGCCAGCTCGATTGCCTTCTATTGGATTGCATATCGTCTCTTGACGATGATGCTACTAATATGGCGAAGTTACCCCTTGAGCTTTTGTCTGTAATTTCATCACGCGATCCTGAGATTCCAACCTCATGCCGAGTACTTCATGGACTTTTTGAAGATTCTGTTCGAGTGTACCCTTCCAGGCCCGCTCTCGAATTCATTTCTAGAACACCTACGACGGACATGCAAGCCAGGAGGTGGACCTACACAGAGATGGAAAAAGCAGCAAACCAATTTGCACATCTATTACTGCGACTGGGGGCTCTGCCAGGAGACTTCGTTGCCATATGTTTCAACAAGTGTCCAGAAGCTTATATGGCTATATTGGGCATCTTGAAGGCCGGCTGTGCCTACGTCGCTATTGACCCTACGTCTCCTCGGGCGCGACAGGACTACATACTACAGGACTCAGGGGCTCGCATCCTGTTGGCTTCATCAGACGCGTTAATGGGACCGTGCAACAGTTCAGGCGTAAACGTGGTCGTTGTTGACGAACCAGACCTCTTGAGGGGTCTCCCAGGCGAGTCACCGCTGTTAAGTCGTGCCGTCAGTCCGGAAGATGTATGCTACTGCCTCTATACGTCTGGTACGACGGGAACTCCGAAGGGCTGTCAAATTACCCACAACAATGCGGTTCAGGCCATTCTTTCTTTCCAGAGGCTATTCGGGGGCCACTGGGACGAGTCGTCCCGATGGTTGCAGTTTGCTTCATTTCACTTCGACGTCAGTGTTCTTGAACAATATTGGAGTTGGAGTGTCGGCGTTTGTCTTGTCTCCTGTCCTAGAGATCTACTTTTTGAGGATCTTCCTGGGACTCTTGCTAGATTGGCAATTACGCACATCGATTTGACACCTAGTCTTGCAAGGCTAATTCATCCTGAAGAGGTCCCATCGCTTCAGAAGGGCGTTTTCATTACTGGCGGGGAAGCGCTCAGGCAAGACATTCTTGACGAATGGGGTCAGTATAAGGTCATCTACAACGGTTATGGTCCCACAGAAGTCACTATAGGGTGCACAATGTACCCACGCGTCCCCGCTAACGGGAAACCGTCTAATATCGGCCCACAATTTGACAACGTCTCATCTTACGTTCTCAGACCGGGCACGAATGTACCGATTCTTCGCGGTGCAATTGGTGAGCTTTGTGTCGGTGGACCTCTGGTTGGAAAGGGTTATCTGAACCGCGACGACCTGACGAAAGAGCGTTTCATCTTTCTTGACCAGTATAATGACCGGGTCTATCGCACAGGAGATCTGGTTCGCCTGTACTACGATGGCACGTTCTGCTTCTTGGGACGGCAAGACGACCAGGTTAAACTTCGTGGTCAGCGTCTTGAAATTAACGAGATTAACGAGACCATTAGGCGTTCAACACAAGAAATTGAGGGGGTCGCAACAATAGTCAGTAACCAAGCAAAGCAAATAAAAAGCCAGCTCGTGTCTTTCTTAGTGGCTACTGAGCAGGCGAATTCGCGCAACGCCGTTGAGGTAATCTTTACGCTGAAAGCGCTGCAGACAGTATGCGCTGCTAGACGGGCGTGTATGTCATCGCTTCCTGGATATATGGTGCCAACGCATTTCATTTCGCTGAATAAATTGCCCCTGTCTGCAAATAATAAGTTGGACGTCAGGCGACTCGAGTCAATTTACGACTCGCTAACGCCTGAAGATCTCTTCAAACTTTCAAGATCAACCTCTAACAGCTATGAGACTGTCACGGAAGACATGAAAAAGTTCGTATCCCTGGTTGCGGATTTCTTAGGTATCGAAGCCGAAAAGGTACCACCCGAATCAAGTCTGTTCCAGCTCGGACTTGATTCCATCACGGTCACATTATTCGCTAGGAATTTGATCAATCACGGTTTTCCGAACGCTTCCCCCGCGAAAGTGATGAAGAGTAAGTCAATGTGGATAGGTTATGTTCGAATGATTTCGCTAAAATTCCGCTTTAGATTCCACTATAGCTAGCCTTTACAAGGCTCTGGCTGAAACACCTCAGCCGTTGGCAGAAACAGAGAATTTAGTCAGAGAAGTCAGAATGAGGCTGCATGCTTTCTCCCAAATGAATCACCTTGCTATCGCTCATGGCTTGCATGTGAACTCTTCTGAGGTTGAGCAGGCAGGTCCCTGTACCCCACTTCAGGAAGGGATGATATACCAATATCTTCGAAGTCAGGGGAAATCGTATCTTGCCAATTTCGTCTATGAGCTCTCTGCCGAGGTTTCTCTCCACCGTCTGAAGCAAGCACTGACTGAAGCAGTACGAGCCATGCCGATCTTGAGGACCAAATTTGTATCCACGGATAATGGCTTTGCTCAAGCTGTGCTTAGATCTGGCCATACGCCAGTTACTGAGGTCAAAGTACGTCATGATATGCAATGCGGTGACTTGATACGAGAGCATTTTGCGAGTTGGTGTGTCAAGCAGCACCATCTGTCATCTCCATGGGAGATCATCTTCTTTGTGGGACCTGCCAAAAGGTTCATGGTACTGCATATATTTCATGGTATCTATGACGGAATCAGTCTCCCCTTTGTTTTGGACGAGATTAGCAGGCTATACACCGACAAAAACTCCGTCTCTCTGAAACCATCACTGCTCGACGCCCTACCTTGGATTCTCAGCCTCGACATTTCTGGAGCAATGAACTTCTGGCAAATGCATCTGAAGAAGCAAGGGACCCATTCCATAGCACCACCAAACATCAATAATATCAGACACTCATTTGTGGTAATCCAGCACGTCTCAGGCATCGTTTCCCTGGAGGATCTGCGGCGTGAGCTCAACGTTACGGAGCAAGCTATCTTCCTAGCTTGCTGGTTATGCACGGCTGTTCAACACTTTGGGTTCTCCCCCAGTTTGGGCGTCGTGGTGTCTGGTCGGGCCATTGACTTTGACAATGCACAAGACATCATCGGGCCTACTTTTAATACTATTCCGTGCGCGGTCGATGCTGCAAGGTCTGTATCAATGCGGGATCTCGCGAAAGCATGTCATGACTACTATATATCCACTATCCCATACCAGCATACCTCTTTGAGAGATATCCGAAAATGGCTCAAAAAGCCAACTGGCAGTCCATTGTTCGACATCCTATTCGTTTTCCAGAAGGGCAATATTGGAGGAAATCCATCAGGGAAACTCTGGCAATTTGTATCTTCGGACTCTCATCAAGATTTCAATCTATCTTTCGAAGTTCAGCGCAGCGAAGATAATTCTCTAACATTGACCCTCGCGACCAACGATGCCATCATGAGCAGTGATACCTCAGAAGGACTTTGTGCCTCATTTGCGGATCTGCTTCGCGCGTTTCTGCAGAATTTGGACTTGCCCTTGAATATCACAGCACTTGGTGAAGAGCAAGTCGGAGAGATTGCCACACCCATGGACTCCCCAGAACCTACAACATCTTTCGAATGGACACCACTGGCTTTGAAGCTGCGGGAGCAGATTGCCCTGCTGGCTGAAGTGGATTGTTCCACGATCCAGGAGAATACATCAATTTTTGAACTTGGACTGGATAGTATTGACGTCATACGACTCTCATCTAGAATGAGATCGTCAGGGGTCACACTGCCCGTCAGTGCAGTCATGAAAGGCAAGACCATCGCTAATCTTATGGCAAGCGTATCATCCTGCAATATTGAAGAGCACTCCTCTCAATTCTCAATTGACGCTTTAAAGGAGCGCTTGTGGCGGTCACTCAATGGGGAGCTGTCTTCTAGACTGCAGCACATAGAGTCTATCATGCCGGCCACACCGTTACAGGAAGCTATGGTGGCGGAAATGGTTTCATCTAATTTCAGCAGATATTATAACCACAATGTGATGAGCATCCCTCCGTGGGTTGGCCTGGATCGACTAAAAAATGCATGGGCGGATGCAATACGCAGAAATCCTATTTTTCGGACACGGTTTGCTGAAGTCACTGATCCCGAGCTGCCATTCAGCTACGCGCAGGTCGTCTGCAGCGCAGAAAGGGAGGAGCTGGCCAGCTGGGTAGTCAAGGAGGTGGACGAAGATGTGTTTGACGACGAGATCAACCGCGCATTGAGGGACATTGGACCTGTGGACGCATTGAGCTCTCCCCTGGTAAAGCTACGACTGATTACCGCCTCCGCTGAGAAAAGATGTCTTCTTCTCTCAGTCTCGCATGCCTTATACGATGGATGGTCCCTGAGCTTGTTGCATCAAGATGTTCACACCGCATACTATAACCCAACATCGCCTGCTCTTTCACGGCCGTCGTATGAAACATTGCTTGGTCGAATAGTCAGTTCGTCGAGCGTAGGAGCAGCGGAGTATTGGGAGGGAGCATTACGTGGCTACACCCCGATTGCTTTTCCGAAGCAACCGCGCGCAGAATCTGGTGAGAGCGTCGTGCATCGCCAGTCACGGACTATATCGACTACTGCATCCCAATTATATAGGTTCTGCAAGAGCCAGAATATCAGTCCCCAAACAGTGGGCATTGCCTGCTGGTCACTTGTTCTGGCGGGGTACCTTCACAAGTTAGACATTGTCTTTGGCACGGTTATGTCGGGAAGAGACACGGAGGATGCAGAGGCGATGATGTTCCCGTTATTCAATACGGTCGCTATCCGATCGATTTTGCATGGCAGTCGAAGTGATTTCTTGAAGTATATGCAGGAGGTGCTAATTTCAATGAGGGAATTCCAGCATTTCCCTCTGCGGAAAGCGAAGGCGTTTGCTAATTGTGCGTCAGCGAACATGCCATTATTTGATACACTATTCATTTACCAGCGTGGTCCCAAATGCGAGCAACAGGAAAAGGACGGTGATAATTGGGAGTTGTACAAGTCAGTTGGAGGAGAATCAGACGTTGAAATACCCCTGTGTGCGGAGATGGAAATTGTTGGTGATGAAGTTGTGTGGAGGGTATCCTGCCAAGACACCCTTTGCGGCAACGACGACGTGACAAGTCTCTTTAACAGGGTAGAAGTGGTCCTCGGTGAGATAATGGAAAGATCCCGGGAGGGCGTCATATGCGAGGTTGACGGAAGGATTAGTATCTGCGGTTGCCCATCGTTCGACGAGAGTGATGGTGAAGTCAACGACGTTGTCCCTGTACCTTTCAACTCAGGGCACGTCCTTGATAAGGTAGCGAACCAGCAGGAGTGGAAGCCAACCCAACGTGAAACAGGAATTAGGAACGTCCTCGCCTCCGTTGCTGGTATTTCGCCAGATAACATATCCCGTGATCACAACCTTCTGCACCTTGGACTTGACAGCATCAGTGCGATTAAGGTGTGCTCACTGTTGCGAAAACAATCAATTTTCATAGCAGTGAGTGAGATCCTGAAAGCTGGAACAGTTCCCGAGATGGCGAAGGTCGCCAGGACTATTGATGGTCCTTGCAAGGAGGATAATGATGTTCAACAGGAGATAGAAGTCGACATAAGTGCAGAGCACATGAAGCTACTGGAACGGTACGGATTGCGTGAGGGAGATGTTGAGTACGTGCTGCCTGCGACAGCGGGACAAATGTACATGCTAGCAACGCACGAAAGTTCAAATGGGGAGCTATTTTATCCCTATTTCGTTTACAAGATGGCTACCGACACAAGTGCGGGCTCAGAAGACGTTGATAGGGATCGCTTGAATGCTGCATGGAGGATCCTCACAAGCAGGCTACCAATCCTTCGAACCGTGTTCATTCCTAACGACAGGGATTCCGACGACAAGCTTTATTTGCAGGTTGTCATCCGCGAAGTGGATAACCCAGTTCAATGGCAGAGAAGGGATGACTTGAAGAAGCCAGCAAGCCCCTTGAGTCAACATGCAAAGCACAGATATATTGCAGGGGAGCTTCCTGTCACATTGTATGCAACGATACAGGGTAATAATAGGGATGACAGGGATGATTGGCACGGTAGTATGACATTGATCTTACACATCCACCACGCTCTCTATGATGCTGTGAGTCTACAACTGATGATGAGTGTGCTGGCGAAGCTATATTTCTCAACCGATCCAAATAAAGTTCGTATCTCCCCTGGTGTTGATCTCAGGGACCTTTCGCGATATTTGTGCAAAAGGTCGGTTAAGGGAAAGAGAGAGAGTTTTTGGAGAGGTTATCTGCGCAAGGAGAGCGAAGCTGTGAACGAACATTTGAAACAATCTGAGACGGTGGGGTTCGATAGACTGCAGCAACAGCCATCTTGTCACGGAGTGGAGAAGTTCCGACAATCCCTGCTCGAAGACCTTGGACCAACGATGCAGCGAGCTCGTGATTATGGGGTCAGTATACAAGCGGTGTTCCTTGCGTGTTTCGCAAGGGTATGGCAGGGTATACTTTTCAAAGCAGACGGCAAACGTCGAAGAGTGATGGTTATCGGTGTTTACCTGAGTAATAGGGGTTATGACCTCAAGGGATTACCTAGAATGCTCGCACCGACGTTGAATATCGTGCCGTTGAGAATCGATTTAGGAGAGGGTTGTGGAAAGTGTGTGATGGGCGTTGCAAAGGAGATACAGAAGGACTTGCAAGTGATATCACATGAAGAGAATTCTTGTGTCTCATTGGCTGAGATTATGAGCTGGACGGGAGTGAGGGTTGATGTCTTCATCAATTTCCTGAAGGATATAAAAGACGTGGTAGGAGAAGAGG
>JAGYHZ010000005.1:0-31025 GCA_024244195.1 Ascosphaera aggregata | reverse complement strand
ATATATAAATATAAAAACAAAAAGGACAGGAGAATCTTCATCCCCTTCGACTCAGGACCCATCCACTCCACTCGTTCAATTTCATCAGCAGCAACTACAGGACAAGCATTACTACGACGGTACTGGGACAAGAGCTAGTAGTAGTATGAGGTTATGATAAAAAATGATAGAAAAAAAAAAGAAATCCAAACGCAGATCCAAGTTCAGGTTCACGTTCAGATTATCACATTGATTTGCCAGTGGATTATTCCTCTACTTTCCCTCATCCAAACGTGATGATGAGAGGAAGATAGGAAGAAAAAGGGGCGAAAAAAAAAAAAAAAAGAAGAAGAAGAACAAACCCAATCAGACAGCCTCATCATTCACGTAACTTGTTCTGAGGGCCTTTCCCGTCGAAGGTGTAGACTTGTCAAGAGGGAGGGAAATATGCTGATGAGGAACAATCAGACAAGGCTCATTCATGGTTTCTACTGTGATTCTCTGCCTTGGTCCAACGCAGACAGATCCATTTGAGATGGGCGGAACTGACCAGGTTGTGGAATGGAAATCGATTCAATGCCTGAGAAAGAATGGCTTGCAAGGATTCCATCTGCTCAGCATGCAAGAAGATGGTCTCCCTTCCTCCCCCTTTCTGAACTGCGCTGCACGATCAACGATTATTACTGCGCTCATCTCACGGTACTATCAGCTTGGTTTACTCCGTTCGTGATTGAGGATCCCCGTCTACATCAACATCGAGAACTGTTCATTTAATAAAATCTCTTCTTCTCCTGCTATTATATTATCCCTCTACGTGGGTCTTCTGGGCGCAGAAAGGTCCTCGGTCTCACTTATTATTTGCGGACAGGTTTCCTCTCGTAGGTACAAGTGGAGCGGTACGCTGTCTTTTTTCTTTTTATTCTTTTCCCCTTCCCCTCTCCACCCATCACATCGAATCAATTCTTTATATCATATACCAAACATTCCCCATTCGCCGTCAACGAACAACCCCCCTCCCCGAACTGGCGGAAAGAGAGGGAGAGAGAAGAAGAAGAGGAAGAAGAAGAAGAAGAAGAAGAAAAAAGAAGAGTAGACCGTCGGTTATAAAACAAGACGAGAAAAGCATGGAAGTGATAAAGACAGGGTTGCTTCACAGCATGGCGAATGCAGCTCAACCGGAAACCATGAACGACGACCCCCAACTACCGTCGCATACTACCACTGCAGGTGTCAACGGCCTTAATGGTCTCACCAGCGCATTGAAAATCTTGGCCATCGACTCTTCCAAAGACGACAACGACAACGACAACGATAACCACAAACCGGTTCGGAATCGCCGCCGCCGCCGCCGCCGCCGCCGCCGCAGCAGCAGCAGCAGCAACAGCAACAACAGCAAAAGAGGAAGGGATCATGGCCAAGACAAAGGCGAAAACATCACCGTCCCAGAAACCCTCATCTCTCCCCGTTTCACACCCCCGACCACTCCAGGTGGCTCAGCCGATCTCGCTCATGTCGACTCCTTTGCTCGACTAGCAAGGGGTTCCTTACATCACCCTCCTGTCAGCCTCCATCCACCACCTCCATCTTCAGCCAATCAACCATCTGCCTCTTCTCAGCGTGGACTTCTCCCCAAGCTCCCCCACGTGGAATGCGTTGTCCGCGCTCGTATACCGACCACCACTGGCGCCGAGATGTTTCTCCACCTCTATCATAACGACATCGACAATAAGGAACATTTGGCTATCGTGTTCGGACATGAAATTCGCAGTCGCAGCTTGGATAGAGTAAGGCCGGGTGAGACGGAAATGGATAGAATGATCAGGGGTGCGTATGTGGGGAGGTTACGGCCTGGCAGGACTAGTAGCAGATATGATGAGGAAGAAGAAGTGAAGGAGCAGGACCATCAGCAGCAGCAGCAGCAGCAGCAGCAGCAGCAGATGAATGCGAATGGAGATATGAGAAGGACTTACAAGGAGGCACCGCTTGTCAGGATTCATTCAGAATGCTATACCGGCGAAACAGCATGGTCTGCACGGTGCGATTGTGGTGAGCAACTCGACGAAGCTGCACGACTGATGAGTGAATCAGTTGACCCTCCACCTGGATCCTATTCAACATCCATCTCGTCTAATTCTTCTTCTTCTCCTTCTTCTTCGTCGTCGTCGTCGTCGTCGTCGTCGCCAAACCCCAAATGTGCCGGCGGAGTCATTGTCTACCTCCGTCAAGAAGGTCGCGGAATTGGATTAGGCGAGAAATTGAAGGCCTACAATCTTCAGGACCTGGGCAATGATACAGTCGAAGCTAATCTACTATTACGACATCCAGCCGATGGACGGAGTTATGGCCTTGCTACTGCTATTCTAGTTGACCTGGGATTGGGAAGAGATGCTACAGACGGCGCGCAAGGTCAGCCTGGTGGGAAATATGGAGGTATACGGCTATTGACGAATAACCCTGATAAAGTGCGAGCGGTGGAGGGACCGGGGAGAGAAGTTGTCGTAAAAGAAAGAGTGCCCATGGTGCCCATCGCTTGGAGGACGAAGGGAGAGAAGGGGATAAGAAGTGCAGAGATCGAAGGGTACTTGAGGACGAAGGTCAGTGATACACATCTTAAACGCGCTGATAAGGAGGACTTACTAACAATTCATCACAGATTGGCAAGATGGGACATATGATTGAGTAGACTTATCTACCACAAGTCGCACAGATTGGTTGGGCCGTCTATCATCCTCAGGACTGGATGGAGGCAGATTTCCCGATTTCCCACCATACTGGCGACCATCAAAGCATCTACTGCGTTCACTCTTAATATCACACAAGGCGCATCCAAAAGCCTAGTGCGCCGTTCTATTTCTGGACATTTCAACACGGCACAGCATATTTCTCGTATCATCACCATTTGTGCAACGTCGGTTGGGAAGAGACAAATCTCACTCTTATGTAACAGCACCAATAATATCATATTCTCACATTAGTTCCATAGCAGGAGCGCCCCGCAATCGCTTCTGCTTTGCACTCACCCTACTCCTTCCTGATTCCCCTAGCAACGAAAAAGTGCGGATCGCCTCTCCTACTTGGCACACGACTAACCTCTTCGTTTATATCAACTCTCACGCTTTCTTCCTCACAGCCAGCGGCCCTGTAGTAACCTTCCAACTCCGCTTTAGTGAATCCATGCTTAGTGACCGTTTTGATAGCCTGCTTAGCCTCTTCCGATTCCGCACCCTTCTGCTCCACCCCGAACAACTGGCCATCATCAATCCAATCAATCACAACAACGCTTCCACCGACCCTAACGCGGGCGAGTAAATTACGGATAGTGCGAGCTGGGTCCGGCACATGATGAAGCGCCATGACAATGACAGCCATATCAAAACCGAACAATTCAGAGTCAGACAACTTGGTGATTTCCGCAGGATCAACGGAGGAGATATCGCCTGCGACACCACGGACTTTTGCATCGTTCGCGTACTCCCTGTTGAATGCCTCGACCATGCCTGGCGCTATATCCATGCCGACAACCGATTCAAAGTGAGCCCGGAAAAGACGCGTGCCGGCGCCATTGCCGCATGCATAGTCTAGGAGTTTGGGCTGTACTGATGCAGGAGAGGGAAGTAGCCACTCTGCGCAGCAACGATTGACTTTGCCGGTTATTTGAGCGTAGAGGGTTTGCACCCATTCGCCTTTGAAGGCTTCAGCGCCCCGTTTGCTGAAAAAGGGGGGTGGGTTAGTCAATGACGTATGCTTATTTTTCCTTCCATCGGAAAGGATTGCTCACTCCCAGTATTGCTTATTGCGCTCGGCATGATCGGAATCGACCTGGGGAGTATCTCTAGACATAGCGAAGACTTTAGCCTCTGTCCTCAGTGGTCAATAGTTGACTTAAATCGATTCAGCTGTGCGACAAATCCCCCTCTATATATTCAGCCTGAGCCTGCTGAAAATATCTTAACATACCCCGCAGAGCTGCTCAAAGAAAGCCTTTGCCCTTATCAAATGCTCTAACGGGGAACTAATCAACACTAGCGCTCCCTTGTCCTTGCAAGATGCATCACATCTAGCCAGACATCTTCTGGGGTGGATTTCCAACTCTCGTCGAACCTCGGGGCAGATTTAGCAGGGATGATTGCTGCGATAGGAGGGGATATCTTGGAAGGACACATCCAGGGGATATCGTAGTGGCATATGCTGTCACGCAAAAGAAAACAGAAACCACTTGCTGTTTCTTGCGGTAATGACGTCAAGGCATACGTGGCGCTTCTTCCCCTCACCCCTTTTTACTCCTCCTTTATTATGTCTTCTTCCCTCCTCTCCAGACTTCAACCAACGACTATCAACGGCAGCATTGAGCAGAGGGTAATAATTTCAAGTGAAGAAGCAGAAAGGAAAAGATAAACTCGCAAGGCAAAAGATAAATTCAGCAGTCATACAACGCCGTCGATAGGAAGTGGAGTATTTCGCGCGCTGCGGTTGTCTGTCCTGCCCCGTCTGTAGCTCTCGTACCCGCGCAAGCTACAAGTCAGGTTCACTTTTCCCCCGTAACATCCCTCAATGTTACTTACTGTCTGAGAGCTGTTTCGCTTTTCCTGGTGCTTGGTGCTTCTCTTGCGGATCAGAAAGAGGTAGGGAAAAAATTGGGTGGGCGAACGTTTTCGAATGAGCGCGAAGTAAGACTGAGACATCAGTGAGGGAAAATCAGGTCAGACGGAGTACAGCGACATCTAAATCAGAGAAAGAGGACAATACTGATTTCACAGCAAATGAGCTCAAAAGACATATGCAGCGTTACGGCAACAACTTGCAACTGTCAGTCGTCATCCCATCTCTGGCTTAATCTTTACGCCTTCCTTTCCTCGAGCCGATCTGGCCAATCTTTTGCTTTCTGGATGCCTGACCCCCGACAAGAGGCCCCGCAAGCCCCTACATATGCCTCAGGCGTACAGCTCATCGAAAAGCCAACGTCCGATCCAATCTGAACCGCTTGAAGGTCATCAGAGCACCGTCACGAAAAGCCGCGCAGTACGTCGCATGGCTTTGCTAGTATCGCAATAGGATCCGAATCTGTATCATCGGGTTCATTGGTGCTGTATGTTTCGCGCACCTCTACGCCATGTCTTCTCGTCCAAAACCGTCTCGTCCGCCATCCTACGACGAGGACCCTAATCACCAAGTCCCTCTGCTCGCCGACACAGAAACAACATTCAACAAGGCAATCTCTCAAGCAAGATCACAATCACACAGTGGCACGAATCCCCATGTAGCCTATCTTCGCACCGGTCCAGGGACCAGCCCTGGTGTCTCTGAACGTCTGTCATCGCGTACACCCACAACAACGCTTCCACTTCGATCACGGACGCCGATATACTATGACGACGAAAAGGATGCAACGAGAAGGAAATATCTTTACGCCGGTTTCTTCCTAGCGCTCAGTCTGATCAGTTTCGTTGTGCAGACTGAGACGGCTGTTTATATTCAAAAGGAACTCGGTTGGGTGAAGCCGTATTGCATGCTGTCAGAATCTTTCTTCCACTCGAAATACTCGCAAGGATGACGCTGACGCTGACAACTTTTTCTCCCTTCCTCTCTTCTCTCTCTCTCATAGGTATCTAACTCACGGCTCGTGGGTACTCCTTTATCCAGCCCAATTGATCATCCTCCGTCTTCGCCGCCGTAACCTCTCGTCGACAGCGTTCTGGCGTAGACACATCCATCTCATCCACACGACTGCCCAGATGGTACAGTCCCGCGAACTTCATCTCTCTCAGCGAGCTCAACTTACCTCTCCCATCCCATATCTTCCACGTACGATTGCAGCCGTCACTTGCGCCCTCACATGCGCCGGCTGTTCATGGTATATAGCTGTCAACCTTACTACGCCCAGCGACCTGACCGCCATCTACAACTGCTCCGCTTTCTTTGCCTATGCATTCAGTATTCCCTTGTTAGGAGATAAATTACGCGTTGATAAAGTCCTGAGCGTCGCTGTAGCCATCGTCGGTGTTTTGATCGTCGCTTATTGTCCCTCCACGGAAGGAGGAGGGGAGCAGCAGGTTACTGAAGCTGACTTGACCGAGTCGTCGAATCGTGCTCTGGGAAATCTGATTATTGGTGTCGGAAGCGTGCTATATGGTCTCTATGAAGTCATGTATAAACGCTATGCATGCCCGCCGGAGGGGACTAGCGCCGGCCGCGGTGTCATATTTGCGAATACCGTGGCAAGTCTCATTGGCTTGTTCACAATACTATTTCTATGGATCCCGCTACCGGTGCTGCATTGGCTTGGTCTTGAGACGTTTGAGATGCCAGACGCGCACACAGCTTGCATTCTCGCGATATCGACCATTTCGAATGCTGTGTTCTCGGGATCGTTTTTGGTGTTAATTAGTTTGACGAGCCCCGTGTTATCGTCTGTTGCGGCGCTACTGACCATCTTCTTGGTAGCACTTGTTGATTGGGGAATCCATAAGGTTCCACTGACCTTTGCTAGCTTAGTGGGTGGATTGCTTATCGTGTGCGCGTTCTTATTGCTTGCGTTGAGTACGTATAGGGAGCTTGACGAAGAGAGAAAGAAGAGGCTTGAAGAGGATGATGATGGCAGAGCGCTGTATGAGAGTGACGAATATGAGGGATTTCACGAGGAAGGGCATTGACCATGATAGAAAAGGTCAACGCTCGACTTCTGACCCGTCGATGCTCGCGTCAAGGACGATTTACGGTGCCTCAATTAATTCATCCTTTTCAAATTTACGGGGCAGATGACCCTGTATATCACACAGCACCACGGCAAACACAGGGGCAAGTTCCCTTCTCAAGCAAGATTGATATACCCCAATGCCAACTCCAACGCCTGCCCTCTCCTCCTCAGCATTTATGTTTCAATAATACCCTCTTCTCTTTTTTTTTTTTCATTCAGCATTGATTCTCCTCTCGTACATAGCCTTCCTCTACCCTATTGACCGAATTTAATAGATCACAATGAGATGTTAAATGTCTTTTGGAAGACCTGTTCATCGTCAGCTCCCACGAAATTTCACTGAAACCATCTCAATTGGTCGTCGGCGAGTGCCAAGCGTTCGAAGTCGGTCCACGAATAACCGCGACTGCCGCGTGAATTGGCACACGCGCGACTAGACTCATATCTCTTGGCAAGTCGCTTCACCAAACAGGAGATTCTACTAATATCAACACCTTCATTCCTACCATCATTACTTATCTAACTGACAGCCAGGCAGGCGTCAAGGGAAAGGAGAAAGTTTGGAGCAATTGAGCCTTTTCCTCACGTCGAGACTTCGGAGTGATTTGGCTGCGTTTGTCTGATCGGCAAATAAAAAGCTGTATACCCATCATATCATTCCTGGCAGTCCGTCTCGAAATGTTGTCAGCTGAGTTAGTCGAGTCAGAATGGCTCTCCCAATTAGCTGCCATGAGGCAGACAATTGCGGACTTGAGACTGTCGCAGGAACCTCAAATTGATAGACTTCAGAGTAATGACGGTGTTTGCAATGTGGAGATTGAGTGTTCATCACTGAATGATGAGGATCTATGGGACGCGATTGATGAAAAATTTGGACCAATGCTCGAACTAGACGATGATGCACTGGAAGCTGCAAGCTCGGGTACCCCACCTGCATTAGGTTTCAGAGAGGGCGTTTATGACTATGATTGGTTAAGAGAAAAGTGCGAGAATATTGCTCCATCAAAAGGACTGAAGCCGACGGAACTACTTCAACAACTTTTTACGGTTCTCGCATCTGATTCTCAATCTGACGAGCTTCAGATACAGCTCGCTGAGGTTGTCGGCTTCGACGACCTTGACTTTGTCATAGACCTGATTTCTCATCGCCAAACCATCGTATCTTCACAACAAAATGAAGAGCACCTCAAGAATGGTCCTGACGATGCCATATCGCGTCTTCTCACCAAATCAGAGCGCGCGGAAAGGTTACGGCAGCAGGACTATGAGCATAAACATGCTGAACTAGCTCCTGCGCAAGTGCGCGGTGAAGCTCATTATCCTCATGTCTACAAATCTCATTCCGCTGGAAATACTCTGTCAGTCAATGGCCGGAAATACGGCCTGCCGGTTGGGAGTCAACACACCGAGGAGCAACGGTACACGGAGTACTCTATTCCTGCTTCCAAAGTCGGTACTATTGCTCCTGGGCAGCGCCTAGTGTCCATCAAGGAGATGGATCACTTGTGTCAGGGCACGTTTCAGGGGTATAAAACCCTCAATCGGATGCAAAGTCTTCTATACCCAGTCGCGTACAAGACGAATGAGAATATGCTCATCTGCGCCCCTACAGGTGCTGGAAAGACAGACGCGGCAATGCTCACGGTCCTCAATGTGATTGCTCGGAACACTGACCCGAGTCCACTGGCAGATCCGAGCGTAACATACTTTGCTGTAGATACCGATGATTTCAAAATCGTTTATGTTGCGCCCATGAAGGCGCTAGCTGCTGAAGTCACAGAAAAGCTGGGGAA
Source organism: Ascosphaera aggregata (assembly GCA_024244195.1). NCBI lineage: Eukaryota > Fungi > Ascomycota > Eurotiomycetes > Onygenales > Ascosphaeraceae > Ascosphaera > Ascosphaera aggregata. The sequence goes on along the minus strand of JAGYHZ010000005.1, from coordinate 22,559 downwards.
ACGACTTGCTTGGTTAGGCATTAGTGCACGAGAGTTGACAGGTGATATGCAGCTGACTAAGAAGGAAATCATGGAGACGCAAATCATCGTTACAACCCCTGAGAAATGGGATGTTGTTACCAGGAAAAGCACCGGAGATACGGAATTAGTGCAAAAAGTTAGGCTATTAATCATCGATGAGGTTCACATGCTGCACGATGAACGTGGCGCGGTTATAGAGTCCCTCGTTGCGAGGACTCAGAGACAGGTTGAGGCTACCCAGTCGCTAATTCGAATCGTGGGTTTGTCTGCTACATTGCCGAACTATTTAGATGTTGCCGACTTCCTAAAGGTCAACCGCATGGCGGGGTTGTTCTACTTTGATCAATCTTTTCGTCCAGTTCCACTGGAGCAGCATTTCGTCGGAGTCAAGGGTGAGTCTCAGAGCTCGAGAAAGGAAGGTGCACCTATCTCCAAAAAAGCTCGGGAGAATCTTGATATCACGGCTTATGAGAAAGTCAAGGAGATGCTCGAACGCGGGCACCAAGTTATGGTCTTCGTACACTCCCGGAAGGATACGTTCAAGACCGCGAAGCTGTTGCTAGAGATGGCAGCGGACGAAGGCTGTACTGATTTGTTCAGCTCTGAATCTCATGAAGGGTTTGAACAAGCACTGAGGGATGTCAAGTCTAGCAGAGGTCGTGAATTGCGAGAGCTTGTACCAAAGGGACTCGGAATCCATCACGCTGGTATGGCTCGTGCAGATCGAAATTTAATCGAGAGAATGTTTTTCAACGGCGTGCTGAAGGTGCTCTGTTGTACGGCTACGTTAGCATGGGGTGTAAACTTGCCTGCCGCGGCGGTCATCATCAAGGGAACACAGCTGTACAGCGCCCAAGACGGCAAGTTCGTTGACCTTGGTATTCTCGATGTCCTTCAAATCTTTGGTCGTGCTGGTCGCCCGCAATTTCAAGTTACTGGTATTGGCTATATCATTACAACTCATAGTAAACTGCAACATTATCTATCTGCAGTCACGTCGCAAGAGCCGATCGAGTCACGCTTTTCATCGAAGCTGGTGGACAATCTGAACGCAGAGGTTGCGTTGGGTACGGTTACCTCCGTCAACGAAGCCGTGCAGTGGCTAGGCTATTCCTATATGTTTGTCCGCATGCAGAGGAATCCTTATGCGTATGGTATAGAGTGGGTTGAGCTGGGTGATGATCCTCAGCTGGTTCTCCGTCGGCGGGATCTCATCGTCAAAGCTGCTCGGATATTACAGCAGAGCCAGATGATTATATTCAACGAGAGGACCGAGGATCTCAAGGCGAAAGATATCGGCCGCATCGCGAGTCAATACTACGTCCTGCAAACTAGCATTGAAATCTTCAACGAGATGATGAAGCCTATGGCTTCAGATGCTGACGTGTTGAAGATGATCAGTATGAGCGGCGAGTTTGACAATATCCAGAGCAGAGAGAACGAGAATAGTGAACTTTCTCGATTGAGAGAAAGGGCAGTAGTCACTCAGATTGAAGGAAGCAACGATAGCCCCTTCGCCAAGACGAACATATTGTTGCAGTCCTACATCTCGAATGCAAAGATTGAGGACTTCGCTCTTGTTTCGGATTCTGCATACGTCGCTCAGAATGCTGCGCGTATAGCGAGGGCATTGTTCATGATTGCGCTGAATAGAAGATGGGGATATCAATGCCAAGTTCTTCTGTCTACATGCAAATCAATCGAGAAACGAATCTGGCCATTTCAGCATCCGTTCCATCAGTTCGACTTACCTGTGCCGGTACTGAAAAACCTCGATGAAAAGTTTCCAGCTTCGTCGGTTGACTCTCTACGTGATATGGAACCAGCCGAGATTGGCTCATTGGTTCGCAATCAAAGGATGGGCACTACGATTTACAAGCTACTCGACAATTTTCCTACATTGAGTGTAGAGGCGGAGATCGCGCCGTTGAATAGAGATGTTTTGCGCATTCGACTTCACCTCTACCCCGACTTTCGCTGGAACGATCGCCATCATGGCATGGTTGAGCCATACTGGATTTGGGTTGAGAATTCGGAGACGTCCGAAATATATCATCACGAATATTTCATCCTCAGTCGGAAGAAACTTAATGATACTCATGAATTGAATTTTACGATCCCTTTGTCCGAACCCCTTCCTGGACAGATCTATGTCCGCGCTATCTCAGATCGCTGGCTTGGTGCTGAGACTGTTACACCTGTCTCTTTCAAGCATCTCATTAGACCAGATACTGAGAGTCATTATACCGACCTGTTGAACTTACAACCATTACCCCTTGCTGCATTGAAAAATCCCTCGCTTGAAGAGATATACGGGAAGAGATTTCAATTTTTTAATCCAATGCAGACTCAGATATTCCACACCATTTATCACACCTCAGCTAACGTCTTGCTTGGTTCTCCAACTGGATCCGGTAAAACACTTGCGGCTGAACTTGCAATGTGGTGGGCCTTTCGGGATAAGCCAGGGTCAAAGGTTGTTTACATTGCGCCGATGAAGGCGCTTGTCCGCGAGAGGGTACAGGATTGGGGCAAACGTTTGGCTATACCATTGCACTTAAGATTGGTAGAATTGACTGGAGATAATACTCCTGATACTCGGACTATTCGAGATGCAGATATCATCATCACTACCCCTGAGAAGTGGGACGGTATTTCTCGCAGTTGGCAGACGAGAGGGTACGTCAGAAAAGTCAGCCTAGTCATTATTGACGAGATACATTTGCTCGGCAATGACCGTGGACCAATCTTGGAGATCATCGTCTCACGTATGAATTATATTGCTTCGCAGTCCAAAGGTGCAGTACGGCTATTGGGTATGTCTACCGCCTGCGCAAACGCCTCCGATCTTGCGAACTGGCTAGGTGTCAAGGAAGGCCTGTACAATTTTCGTCATTCTGTCCGGCCGGTCCCACTAGAAATTTATATTGATGGGTTCCCTGAGGCTAGGGGATTCAGTCCCTTCATGGCTTCGATGAATAGACCGACGTTCTTAGCCATAAAAAATCATTCACCTGAGAAGCCAGTCATTGTGTTTGTTGCTTCTCGTCGTCAGACAAGATTGACAGCCAAGGATCTGATCAATTATTGCGGTATGGAGGACAACCCGCGTCGCTTCGTGCACATGTCCGAGGAGGATTTGCAATTGAATACATCTCGCGTAAAGGACGATGCACTCCGTGAGGCTCTTAGTTTTGGTATCGGACTCCATCATGCTGGTCTGATAGAGTCTGATAGACAGTTGTCCGAAGAGCTATTTGCGAATAACAAGATTCAGATCCTGATTGCCACCTCCACGCTTGCCTGGGGTGTTAATTTACCTGCGCATCTTGTTGTGGTTAAGGGCACCCAATATTACGATGCAAAGACTGAGGGTTATGTGGACATGGATCTAACAGATGTTCTACAGATGCTCGGCCGTGCCGGTCGTCCACAATTCGATTCATCAGGAATTGCGCGCATTTTTACTCAGGATTCGAAAAAAGCATTCTATAAGCACTTCCTTCATACTGGATTTCCTGTTGAGTCAACGCTGCATAAAGTACTAGACGATCACTTGGGTGCTGAAGTCTCTGCCGGGACCATCACTACGAAGCAGGACGCGTTAGATTACTTGACATGGACATTCTTCTTTCGACGACTTCACAAGAACCCATCGTTCTATGGTCTCGAAATATCAGCTGAGGATCATAACACAACGGCTGCTCAACAGCTTGCCAATGACTACATGATCAACCTCGTTGATCAATCACTCAATAGTCTTGCCGAGTCGTCGTGCGCATTATATGATACGACGAGTGGCGATGTCGATCCTACACCGTTTGGCAAGATCATGTCATACTATTATCTCTCCCACAAGACAATTCGTCATGTTTTGTCTCGAGCAAAACCGAATCCTACTTTCGCTGAAGCTCTTGGTTGGGTGTGTGCTGCGACGGAGTTCGATGATCTTCCTGTGCGTCACAACGAAGACTTAATTAATGGCGAGCTTGCGAAATGTCTGCCCTTATCTGTCGACTCCGTGGGTGTTGGACTCCCGTTGTGGGACCCTCACGTCAAGGCGTTCTTGCTACTGCAAGCATACTTCGGGCGCCAAGGTTTACCTATCACTGATTATGTCGGCGACCAGACGTCAGTTCTCGACCAGGGAATTCGTATTGTCCAAGCATGTATTGACCTGCTCACGGAGCTGGATTTTCCTGACGCTGTGAGAATGATGATTACGGTTTTACAGTGTCTCAAGGCTGGCCGCTGGCCCGATGATCATCCCCTGTCTGTCCTACCTGGCATTCATCCAACGGAGATTGATCTTGAGGTGCCAGCTGAGGATCGACAGCATGGAAAGATACCTCAAACCTTTGTCGAATTGCTGTCTAAGGGACCTGGCCTCATCGCATCGATTCCCAGGAAACTCGGCTTTTCGTTGCAAGAGGCAAGCAACTTCGAAAGAGCTGTTGCTATGTTGCCCAAAATTACCGTATCTATCGACTCTTTGACGTCAACGGGTCTTACTGTGTCGCTAACCCGCAAGGACCTCAGCGGCAGTCGAAGCGGTCGCCATCAGCTTTCTCCTGACGGTCAGATTAGGATTTACTCTCCAACGTTCCCGAAGCCGCAGACAGAAGGCTGGTTTATTCTTCTCACCAAGCGGAGGTCTGGAATGGAGGAAATCCTCGCATTGAAGCGTGTGATGTGGTCGAATCCCAAGTCACCGAAGCTGTCATCGCATGGTCCTATTGTCGCCAGAACGTCCTTTAGATTACGTCAGGAGATGACGAACGACGAGGCACCAGAATCACTAGACGTGAAAGGCGAGGGTCGTGGTGAAATTGATGACATCAAGGCATTGGCAAAGAATGAACTTGGCAAGCCCTCGTATAAAATGGAGATACAGGTCATTAGCGATGCCTACGTTGGGATGCAATGGAGCATCAGTTGCTGAACGTGAAGCAAGTTAATGTAAAAGCGATGTATATAATCTACGCAGCTACTCCTTTGTATGTGGTGCTTATCAGTGTGCTTCCCAGTGCGCGAGTGTGTTCTGCAGCACTGAGTCTTGCAAACGCAGGTTCCCCGACCTGCGAGATGCGTACCTATTGCCATTTCGGAGGACAGAATTCTTCAAGTGCCACTAACAACTCGATAAGCTAACACACTCACCAAACAGGCAATTGAAGGAGCGCTGTTGACTGATGATATGTCGTCTTACGACATTTGCTGTCGTCCAACTACACCATTTTTTTTTTGCTTTGAAAGAAGCATTGCCCAGCCGAGGTTGACCTCGGCCGCACCCATGGATTTACGCAACTCGAACCACACTGAGAGAAGAATCATCTCATACACATCTGTTGCTTGTACGGGACGATTTAATTCTCCGAGAGTGGACATTCTCTAGTCCTACTACTCGCTAAAGCCCTTTCTTCGATTGCATCGTCATTGTCGGTGGTTGTTGTTGTTCATTACCCAAGCTCAAAAGAGTACTCAGAAGTTGTGTCAACAACGCTTCTGGTTCCTACCCTGATACCTCCACATCCGTCCATCGGAATAAGAAGTTTAGACCTTTCCTTAAACTTATTACGAACTGTGCTCTCCTTGTCAAATCCAAGCCTCTGAAGCGGACAATATGACATCCTTTACTACCCTCTGTTCCGTCCCTGCGGATCCTATATTCGCTCTTCTCCTAGCCTTCAACGCGGACCCTCACCCAAATAAAGTGTCTTTGGGCGTTGGCGTCTACAAAACTGATGAAGCGCAGAATTATACACTGCCGTCTGTGCGACAGGTATGTGATAGGCTGGCTGTCTGGGACCTTTCTGGCCTACATTTCAATGCATCTAAGCGCGTTTGCATCTCCGGGGTTATCGATCACAAGTGCAGATCAAACTGATTGCGACTATGCGCGATGGTGCGCTACATGTAGGCTATGAAACGACTTGCTGACATCATGTAGATAACATGTGTTCTCTTCGCCAAGATTATAATACCATGGTGCCGCAATCGAGACTGTGCCGTTCTCTAGAACCGTTTTGATGGCTAGACTGACGGAAACTGAGATGATCAAGCGTCAAAGACGATGTTGTCCGCAGGCTCGACATTACTAGTTTGGACATGGTGTCAATGCTGATCTCGTAGGGCGGCAACCTCTCAATTGGTCGTCTATCGAGTTGTTGTTCATTTAGTGATTTTCCTAGCATGGATTATCACAAACATGAGCCGTGATGGATCATCGAACGGAGCTATAATCGGCTTTGCCCTGGACCTTCCCCGACGACGAAGGCGATGTTGGTGGATCATGGGCTCGATTCAAGATCAACCTTACATTGTTCCTGCGTTGACGAGCTGACATAAACAAGAAAATGACTTCTCCTGTGACAATGTAACGGAAATGTCTCTAATATCGCTACAACCGTTGGGACCAACTGAAGATTGCACACACCATACATGGTTCTCCGTTGCTTGTCAGTATGGTTCCGTGAGGAACGAACGATCTCGAGGTACGAACTTGCCACACTTCCGCTGCTATAAGGGGCGTCGCGTGTCATCCTACGCTTCAAACAGAGCTTTTACGTCACTGTCGCAACCGAACTCCGCACACTTGTGCGTATACATGACTCTGAGTTACTTTTCGAAGTACTACTATTCTGCTATCCAGCTTATTACCATGGACTGCTGGTATCCGTCCCTACCCTAAAACCTCGTCGATCGTGGATGACTAGATTGTGCTTTTAACATTTAAAGAGATGTGACCTGCTCCCCGATCCTGACTGGACTTCGGGTACTTTTCTGGAAATTTTCTATCTTTCGACCATATCGTATACAGGACTACGAGCAATCGCCTCAACGTTGACGGAAGGGTGCCGAATCATCCGCTCATTGCGAACAGGTTCTTCTACCGCCGGGGCTTTCATCATGCAGCTTCTACCTCATTTTCCTTATCCTCCGCCGCAGCCGGGCTACTGGGAGCCAATGACCTCAACCATTGATTGGTGCGAAGAGGTAGGTTGTTCTATTGGTAGCTTTGAAGGGACTAAATTGTCAGATAAGCCGCGCATCTAGCTTACCATCAGCCTGATATGCGCATTTTAGAACTATTATGCAACCCGCTACGCAGCTGAGATTGTCAATACCCTCACCAACCTGTTATTCTTTGTCCTAGGTGTCAGAGGATGCATCAATTGCAGACAAAATGGTCATGACACAATATATTTTTTGGCTTTCATAGGCTACCTCTGTGTCGGTTTTGGCAGTTTTTGCTTTCATGCAACTCTCAAATGTCAGACCTAGAAATATACCTCCCCAAATCAAATAACCTGGCAGTATGCTTACAAGACAATATAGATCCATGGCAACTAGTTGACGAACTCTCCATGATATATACAACTTCAATGGTCACGTATGGATGTTTCGCCTACAAAAAGTCCTTCGGTTACCGCGCATACTTGGCGACTTTCCTCACGTCACTGTGCATCTTCATCACCGCCTATTACCACTATCTCCAAGATCCGCGGTTTCACGAATGCATGTACGGCGTACTCACTGCACTGCTAGTATTTCGAAGCATGTATGTGATGGAGCATACTCTGCGGCCATCTCGCCGTGAGCATGCATTGTCTTATACACCGCCAAAATCATGTGAGCGAAAACAGTACGAGGACGAAAGAGATCTCAAAATCCTTGCGGACATGTGGAAGATGGTTGTTGTTGGATTGTCATCCTTCTTGGGTGGATTCCTATTCTGGAACATCGACAATCGTCTCTGCGAACCTCTGCAAGGATGGCGCCATACAATTGGCCTCCCATGGGGCTTGCTCCTCGAGGGTCATGGCTACTGGTAAGTCACTTCCGCCTTGAGTCCTTCTGTGCAGTATTTGACAGACCTATAGGCACATCTTCACAGGCGTAGGGGCATACATGTACATCGTCTGGGGAATCTGGCTTCGACATTGCCTCAATGGCCGACAGGATGAATACCAATTTATTTGGTCACGTCTCTGGACACTCCCATACATTGTTCGACGGAAACGGAAACCAATGGATATACAGGCACCCATTACCTCGGCGAAATTGACCGAGCAGATACATTAACTCTAAACCTCCTCCAGACCACATCGGACATGCCCTAATCTACTGCAACTACAGAATAAGTCTGTCGTAAACAAACCTAAGATTCCCTGGCGTCATTTCAATCGTTTTTGCTTCCCGCTTGACTTATCGCTAAAATCAATCGACAACCACATTGCATATGCATATTGAATGTCTCTTACCACTATAAATGAAGGACCACTCTGCAAAAAGGCTACTTGAATTCATGCCATTGGTGAACGACCAGTGTTCCCCCCTGAACAGTACCGACAGGGTCTCTACCTCATCACTCATCTCGGAGCCTCCACATGAGAACGCGACGGCGACACGTGATCTCGCGTCAGCACACGCCAGACAGAAATCACGGTACAGATATTACAAATTACATTAAAGCATACGTACATTGTGCCTTACAACGCGCATTTCGTAGGAGAGGTCCAGACGGGTTCAAAAGTCAACGCGAGAAGATAACTACGCAGCGGAGTGTTATCTATTGATGCAGATCTCAGAAACATAACGAAAAAAGGCCTTGTGAGAAGGACTGCTCATCGCCAGGTGGAAGAGCATTTAGTGTTATTACCATAGCTCACGAATTGCTAGTCAATTGAGCAAGCATGGAACAGTCGTCAGAGAAGAAATTGAGTCTGTTCTCGCAGTGTCGTATATGCATCATCATATCATTTGATCTGGAGCAGCCTGAGGCCGAACAAGTGAGTCGCACACTCATGAATGTTCCATCTTTGTAAGGGAAGCCCTTTTATTGATTCCTGAATTGCAGCTGGCGAAAGACATCAGGGCGTACGGTGGTCAGGTGGAACAGCACCGCGTCCCCGTTCCTTTATCAGGATTCGAACGATTCACGCATATCATCTCCTCTACGATAGACTTTCCTGAATACAACCAGATTTGCGACACATTGATTCCAGTGATCAAACCGGAATGGATTGACACCTGCATACTGCAACTAAGACTAGTCAATCCAAGGCAGTACAATCCGGACCCACGTCGCTTTCTAAGCGATGTGAGTCTGACATGTGCAGACATACCGGACGGCGACAGGCATGCTATTGTCGGCGCAGTCCTAGCTATGGGCGGCCTCCATACTGCAAAATTGACATCGAATACTACTCATGTCGTAGCATTGAGTATTGAGGCTCGGAAATGCCAGGCGGCTCTGAAAATGAATGAGAAGCTTGCACAAATTGAGAAGAGTCAGATCTGCATCGTTCTTCCTCATTGGTAATTGCATATAGAAACGCTAAATTATCCTGGTGCCCTTTACTGATGAGGAGTCGCAGGTTTGATGATTGCTTAAAACTCGGTAAAAGAATCGACGAGCGGCCATATCTCTTGCCTGACCCTGAGATTCTAAGAGCAACAGGCGACGTCCCAGTGAGAGTAAGAAAAAGCAAGGATGTTGCGGGTGCTTCCTGCCCCAGTCCGTCTTCAATCCCACCCGCACTCAATAAAGATGCAAAGCACGTCGTCGAGGTGTTCCAAGGTAGGACGTTGAAACTGTCGAATGACCTTGATATTAGTGATTACTTGCGGAAATCTATCGAAGATCTTGTTCGTGGTGGAGGAGGTCATATCACAGAAGATATTCACGAAGCCGGTATATATATCTGTCGCTACCGCGAGGGGGAGGTCTATAAGGCTGCGACATTAGCGAACAAAGAAATCGGCAACCTGTCTTGGCTCTTCCATGTCATCACCCGCAACACCTGGACTTCACCCACACGACGTCTTCTTCATTACCCAGTCGCACGACAAGGCATTCCAGGATTCAAAGGACTACGAATCAGTCTTTCAAACTACGTTGGTGAAGCAAGAACATATTTGGAGAACCTGATTAATGCGACGGGTGCTGAATGTACGAAGCACCTCAAGCAAAACAATTCTCATCTTATCACGGCGCATGGAACAAGCGAGAAATGCACGGCCGCTAAAGAGTGGGGGATACAGATCGTCAACCATCTTTGGCTTGAGGAAAGTTATGCCTCTTGGAAAAGGCAACCCGAATCTAATCCCAGATATACTCATCTTCCTTTAAGAACGAACCTGAGTGAAGTTGTTGGCCAGACTGCGATTGATCGCAAGGCTATCAGACTGATATCATCTTCCTACCCTGTGGAAAGTAAGACTAAGCTCAATGCCACCAAATCTGACACGGGTGAGCGACCTATGGCACCCAGGGAAGTCAACGAGGTGCAGAATCCCAGTAACAAGCGGCAGAATGAAAAGTCCACGGATTCTATATCCGAAGACCAGGTCAATGACCGTGAGAAAGAATTATTTCGAGCTACTTCACAAACACCTACTCTAGCTCCTCTTCAGCAGCAAAAGCAGGAAAATGAGACCCCTCCCATGGTACATAGCCGGAAATCGAAAGATAAGGCGACAGCACTGCTACATCAGTTTGGAGAAGATATGGCTCTCTATGAAAGAGAGAAAAAACGCGCTGGTGGCGTCATATATGGTGGCATGAAAAGGCACGAGTCTGCATCGAAAGAACCAGAGGAGGCTAAACCCCGCAAGCGATCTCTAGTCGCGGACGATGCTACTAGTAAGGAAATGAAGGAAACGAAGAGAGCGAGATCAACGCTGTCACACATTCAGATGCATCTCCTGGTGACAGGGTTCAAACGTTGGGTTCATGAGCCGAAGTTGGAAGGCTCGGATAAAGTAGGTCACTGAAATCAAGATAACGTATTGCATGTTAAGGTGAAGTATATGAGCTGACCTTTCTGTACAGCGTGCCCTCAGAGACATTGGCATACAAGTTGTCACTGACCCGAAGAAATGTACCCATCTTGCAGCACCATCTATATTGCGAACGCCGAAATTTCTGAACGCCGTTGCATATGCCCCTCAGATCCTGAATGATAGATTCGTTGAGCAATGCATCAAGGAGAACAAGCTCCTCGATGCGAATGACTTTATCCTAAAGGACGAAGCAAACGAAGAACGCTACAAGATCTCCCTGGGGGCAGTAAGACTGCGTGCTCAGAAGAACAAAAACAAACTCCTCAGTGGCATGGTCATATACTGCACTGAACATATTCAAGGAGGCTTTGAAGTGTTCAATTCCATCACTGAGACAAACGGAGGCCAGTGCCTTCTGTATAGAGGCCGGTCTGGCACACTGCCTGTCGCTGCCCGAGAAGCGTCACATGTTAAAGGAGCGGATGCGATTCTGATTAGCGGTGATACATCAGCGCAGAAGAAGATTTGGGACAGGTTTAAAAAGCAAGCGCAACATGCAAAGAAGACACCTAGGATTGTACGGGTTGATTGGCTTATTGAGACTGTCATGGCACAAGAATTGAGGAGCGTTGAAAAATGGGAATATACGTGAGTTGACTATGTAGACAGAGGGCCTTATCAATGCTGCCGATGATGCGTTAAGCGGCTGGCTGGTGTTTTCGGAGAATGACTCCACCACACAAGCCAGGCTCAACAAGGACGCGAGTATTTCTGAAATGTCGAGAATCCTTCCTTCGTCGTTCGTCGAGAACGATGGTCAAGACGCATCTTTAGTCGGATGGAAGGAGAAGTCTAGCACCCTTCAATCCTTTGGCGTTTCGTCGTCGTTTGGGTACTCTCATGGATATATGCTTGTCAAATGGTACGCTCAAATTTGTAGACTGGTCTTCCATAGGGTTGACTGCGTACGCCGTTTGGGCAAATTCTGTTAGTGCATCGGAAGAAGACCACCCCAGTTGAAAACCTTCAGATCGTTCTGAAGCCATTGTCGATCAGTTGGAAGCGCAAATATATACGCAAGGACGGGTGAGTTTGATTGCATGGAACAAGACGTTGCTCTGGGGTCACGACGAAGCAGTGATGCGGTTTGTAACAGACTTGATATGATGAGATAAGATTAGATAAGATATAACCTCATACAACGTTAAGCTTGGTGGATTTTGTACATCAGAATTTGACCCAGAGTCGCCGTTCATGGTATTCAGATTACGTGCACGTCGAGTATCGTCAATTTAATCGCCTTTGTAACATCCACAAGCCATTTCACTGGATGGCAGACGGAAATCCAGCAATGGAGACACATACTAACAATGCTGAAAAGCTGCCAGCCAAGCGCTTCAAGCGCCAGGAGTATCGCAAGACTGTTGAGCAGCGAAATCTCGAAAGCACAGAGATACGTCTGCCGCAAAAAAGACTATACCGGCAACGGGCCCATGCCAATCCATTTTCTGATCATATGCTAGAATAGTGAGTCTGCCTTCTTGAGATTGTTGCCAGTGAGTTGCTATAGAGAGCTCTTCCAATACTGACAGTGCCGTCAACCCTTATAGTCCTCTCAGCCCGGCGCATATGGATTGGTCGTCGCATTACCCTGCCTTTGTCGATCCTGACCCTACACACGTGAATGCCCTTGGCAAACCGAAGCTTTTGAGGGACGTTGAGATTGCGGACGTTGGCTGTGGGTTTGGAGGTCTTCTCGTCGCCCTGGCACCCTTGATGCCTGAGACTCTGATGGTTGGTGAGTCTCGTGGTCCTTTCGCTTCGCGTTTGCCTTAGATTACAATCTGCAAGTCTCTGATTCAGGAATTAGGAATTGAAATCCGAGTGCAGGTCCTAGATTATGTCAATGCTCGGATCAAAGCTTTGAGACTCCAGCAGGCTGCCACGACAGCAGTCCGAGGAGACAGGGGTATTACTGAAGAGGCACAAGGACAAACATCACGGATTGAAGTTGCAGATAGTGCTTCATCGGAGATTCTCAAAACGAGCACACCTTCCACAGCAATTTCAGGATCATCCACATTTCAGAATATATCCGCCATACGAAGTAATTCGATGAAGTTCTTGCCGAACTTCTTTCGGCGCCATCAGCTCTCGAAGATATTCATATGCTTTCCAGATCCCCATTTCAAAGCCCGCAAACACAAGGCCCGCATAGTTTCTGCATCACTCAATGCAGAATACGCATACGTTGTAAAGCCTGGAGGCAGATTGTATACAATCACCGATGTCGAAGAGTTACATCATTGGATGGTATCGCATTTTGAAAACGGCGCCAGTGGTGGGAACGCACTTGAAGGCGCCAATGCTGTTCAGGAATTGTGGCGGAGGCTTACAGACGAAGAGTTGGCAGACGATCCTTGTGTCGCTGTTATGATGAATGAGACTGAAGAGGGAAAAAAGGTTACCCGAAATAATGGACAAAAATTCGTTGCCGTATGGCAGAGGAGGGAACAACCGGACTGGCTCTAGTGCAAGTTGATCCGCGGTCGTTCGTTGCATACAATTATACCATTTTCGCATACTATCCAAGCAATGAAGATGAGATGATTAAACCGTTGCCTTTAAAGAGAAAAGGCAATAATATCATTCTTGTTAGAACGTTACTCGCTTCCGACGAAAGCTGCGGGGTGACTAGATTGAGCAAATATTCTTTTCAGTACCCTATCTCTTGATGCAGTCATGTCGCAAGGTGTCATCCTCATTGATGTGGTTACAGTAAGTCTAAGACGTAACGAGTGAATCTCATGCATTTGAGGTGACCATAATCTGCTGACCAGCCTCTTATGGTGCTTCCTACCCAGCAATACCTGCTTGATGATGCATTGATTTATGATTTCAAGCGGCATGCTTCACAGCGCTCGCAAACCGGGTTTTTCACCGGACCACCTATCTGCCTTCCCTTAGACGTGAGCTTCGGGGGCCCTTCCCTCACGAAGAAACCTGACTCATGTGAGATTGTTTCACCGCATTCACAGCATTTGAAACACTTCGAATGCCAACTTCCTCCCAGAGCATTGATGATCATATCATCCATTACTAACTGCTTACAGCCCATGCATCGTGGCGACGTTCTTCGGGAGTGACAGCCAACGCACCATGCATGGCCGTCTTTTTCGATGAAAGGAGTAGTTGGACTGAAGGGATCCCCGCACTCGGCGCAGAAGAAGTGACCGACATGATACTGTGCTCCGCACGCAACGACTACCTCACCTTCAATTGGCGTTTTGCAGCTTTTGCATCGGGGACTGAATAATTCATGGAAGTCAAGATGGCAGTAAAACCTTTGCATTAGTGTCTCTGGGTCTCTAGATGTTGTCGCCGCAAGTCGTTCTTGTCTCTTGGCTTCGGGCTCTTGATAGAATGCAACACATTCTAGTGGCGTATGGCAATGGTAGCATGTAAAGCAGTGCGGGTGAAAGCGGTTGTTGCAAGCAGTGACAACACGACCTGCAATCGGTTTATGGCAAGAGTCGCAAGCTGCAGCTGGCACTCCAGTTCGTATGTAAGGTGTACGCCACTGGGGTGTAGTCGCCGAGTCCAGGCCATCATTGTTCCGTCCCATAGTATTGTTGAGATCAGGATTTGGAAGTGGTCGTGAAGTTCGGTTTCCAGATCTTGGCAAAGTTTCGGATGGCACGGTGATGTTGCACACGTCGCCTTTTTCAGAAATGTTTATCGTTGGGATGACTGAAGGCGCAGATCGTGAAAGGGGCGGAGCTGCCATTGGCTTTGCAATTATCTCTCTCTTGGGATATCCACCACGTGCGATTTCATGAGCAGGGGTGGGAGCAGCAGATATCTTATCGTCTGGTGAAATGCTAATACTCGGCACTGTTTTCTCGCTAGTAATTGTCACCTGCGGTACACTTGACGGCGGTTTTATCATCAATGCAGGCTGTGTTGACTCGTTATCTGCACCATTCGCCTCCTTCTTTGGTGCCTCCCATCCCTCTTGAAAACTGACTATTGGTCGTCTTGAGGAATCGCTCACGGCCGTTGGTACAGGCAGTCTAGGACTCCTGTCTTTCCGACGCATGCTTGTGGCCGCCCTAATCTCCTCGCTGCGTATTTCAATACTTGGCATGGATGCCTCGTAACCGTTTTCCCTTTGTTTGGCTGGTGCAACTTCTGGCGCCGGATTTTGCGTATATTGAGGGTTCTTTGATTGTGTTGGTGGATTTTTATGCAATTCAAAAAGACTGAGTTTGTTCCGAAGGATTCCCGAACTTGGACACTTTTCACTGCTTCTCGATGCACGATTGGCAGCCCATGACCTCGGCTGGGCAGACTCGGTCGTTGGTCCGAATCGTACTCTAGATGGTCGATTTTCACTACCCGCATTACTTGAGCGCGATACACCAGACACATTCTTTGACGAGCTGTTGCTTCCAATTCTCTTTCCTCGACCACTACTCTGCCGACGTCTGTTCAGCCACGGCAAAGTTGTCTCTGTGCCCGTCCCCTTATGGACCCCACGGATTTTTGAGAAAGACAATGGCTTTATTTCATCTCGGGCACTTTTCTCCGCAACAGAACTCTGCGCATCATGTACCTCAACTCTGTTATACTTGTAGCCGTCATTGAGTGATATCTGTGACGTCGCTTTTTCTTCCCTTGGTGCGGACGCTCTGGTTGCAGTATCTCTGTCGGATGTGCCTCCGGACGGGTCGGCCTTGCTGTGCATGGTATTTCCTCTTCGGCGCTGCAAACGTCTCCACCTCAGATCAGGATTTCGATAAGCGGAGGCAGGCTGATATTTCGGAAGCCCTTCAGTTTGATGTTTCAAAACCAACTCTGCCGCCTCGGTTTGCGCTGCATCATACAGTCGTTGTTCCTCTGCATCATGCTCTAACTTCAGACGTTCCATTGCCTCTCGGATTTCGCGGGCCTCTTGCCTCTCTTTGAGCCGCTGTGAGCGCTCCTGGTATGTAAGACCTGGTGAGGTTGTAGGCGATCCTGAACTAGCAGAAGTTGTGTGTCCCTGGGGTCCAAGAATACTTGAGGCAGCGCTGCTGCTGCTGAGGGAAGCGACATCCGACCTATTTCGACGGTTTGGTGAATCCCAAGAGCGTTGGAAAGTCGTCAATGTGGGCGATGCAGCATGTTGTGAAGTTGGTGCCGTGACCTCACTCGTAACCTTTGGAGGACTGGGCCAGTGTTTAGGAAGAGTCTCCAAAGGTTTGATGGCAGGATTTTTCGCAGGCAAGGGTCGTGATCCGGCAGGCCTGGATGCACGACTACTGCGAAGTTCCTTAAGGTATGCGGCTGAAGTACGAGATGCCGTCAGTGAATGTCTTGCTATGCTTGTCCTGGCATCGATCTTGCCGAAGATTCGAAGCAAAAGACGTACTTATCTGTTCATCGGTCATGTAGGTAGGGCCAGACATATCAGTGATTGTTGACTTCTCCCTTGCTTCAAACATGGTGACGGCAGACTTATCGGCGGATGACTGATTTTATCGATCAACCAACGGAAGGTTAAAAGAAGGAAATTAAGAGGAAGAAGACTCAAGCGAAGGTAGATAATGGCAAACAAAGAAGCCCGGAACAAAGCTTTCATAGGAAATATAGCAATGGGCCATTCGCTAACAAATGAATGAAAGCTGAGACTGTCCCAACGGCTGTCTAATTCGCACACCGTCTTGTTCAACGCTAGCTGTCTCAGCAAACAATGCGGATTGTGTATGTATGCGTGGAAATATCGAAAGCACCGTCACCAAATTGCAGGGCACATGCAGGTATATCGGAGAGGAGCGAGAGGCGGAAACGACGCGGTCATGAAAACCGGGAGAATATTCCTGTTCCTACCGCATAATCGTGCAACGATCCGGCTGTTGGTTGTTTTGTCGGGGGTCCTGGGTGACAAGGCAGATCAAATCTCCTTTGATAAGACTGCTCTACTATGTGACTTATAATCAATCCTGTTCGTCACAGTCTTGCGATCATTTTCCCCTGCCAGCCACCGTCTTTTCTTGTCGTCTTTCTGTCGTCGTCCATCGTTGATGGGGTAGGTGTCACGGAGGGTGTGCCGCAAAACAAGCTGTATCCCAGCACGAGACAGACCCACCCAGAATAAGAGCCTAGCCGCTGGCCAGTGGTTGGACTGTCGGAAACAAGACTAAAAACCTCGTTGTCTTCAGGTCTCCAATGTGATATATACGGGATGCAGAGAATCCTGTCAAGGGCGTGGTAGCGGCTCTAAGTAGCCGTAGCGGCAGCAGCAGCACCGGTTCAAGGTCTTTTGTACGCCCTTCTGTGCTTCGACTGTGTGATTTCAACCATGTTGGCGTATACAAAGGAGCAAGCCAGACGGCTATGTATCCTGGCGGCCTGTAAGCCAATGCTCGAGGTTGAACATAGAACTGCGGTCTGGCGTTGGCTAAAGGTTCTCCGATTTCGAGAATTGAAATAAATCGCAATTCGCACCATTCAAGGGGATTGAGCAGAGTACACTGAAGTGCGAAATAATGAATGAATAAATGATCGGCAGTCAAGGAAGAATTGCCATTTAGTCAGTCTACTTCACCCCGTCTGAACCAAAGACTGATCCGCGCAATCAATGACGAGCATTTCAGGTTCAATGCGATGACAATCTTCTTCGCAATACCCATGCCCCAGTCATTCCGTTGCATTTGAGCTCCAATGCGGATATCATTAGTATAGAATCTGGCTCTGGAGCACCTAACCACGTCACATCCATCACGAGTAGACAGACAACTCACGCTGCCAGTTAATAATAGCCTCCTGAAAGACCACGTTATCGACTCCGGATGTTGCTGGTTTGAGTATGTACAGGTAGGCGATTGAACACCACTGTGAGTCGCCGACTCATTGAGGGTTTTGGTGATGATATCCTTGCACTAGATGCAGGATCTGAAGAGATGTCTCCGGCGTCCTTTAGGGTGTAAAGACGGTCGTTTCTGTTGTTACTGCACCAATGCTGGGAAGTAGACGAGGCGACTACCGCAGATTCTTGGTTCTCAGGAGAGAAAAGGGCTTCGTTGCTGAATGATTAGGAGGTTAGTCTTTGGCATGATTCATGCCTCCTTGGTTAGCCATCTAAATTTGGCCCGCATCATCGTCACTACAACCTACATATCGCGGTTGAACCAAGCCATGAAGGGCTTCATTCATAGTTCGACCTCACAGTAATAGCCGCTAAAGAGTGTGATTCAACTAGCTCTGACCAAGCTGGTAAGTCACAATGGTGGGATTGTCGTAGGTAAGAACAGGATCAACGCGATGACCGCTTTACCCCCTTGAATGCTTGGCCGAGAGTGATGATTGACTTCGCATGCGAAACTATTCCGATCGTCCCTTCAGACCCCCGAGCTAGACGTTGGCTTGGAATACTTTCTTCCTCCTCCCCTTCGTACTACGAATAAAGCATCGGGCGTTAATCCATCTGATGTGCCCGCTCGCTCATCTATCAGCACTACTCACAACAGATCAACCGTGCACCCGCGCCTTCTCAATTCCCGAACCGCACCGTCGCAGCTACTACGAGTAGCAGTAGTAGTATTAGTCCTAAGCACCCGCAAGCTCAAGTGGTTACCGGAGTGACGTTTCTAACCTCAAGGGACTTGAGCCTCTTGAGGAAAAGGCGATCAGGGATGTTGCTACAAGGGCAGTTGGTCGCGGGCAGCATTAGCTGTGCGCAAAGCTGCGGAATCACTTTCGATGGGGTAATGCGTTCACTACCAAGTCTCAAAGGATTTGAATGGTTTATGGAGCTGCAGTGTACCGCAAGCCTACCCATGCACGAATGCCTCGCCCCTGATTTGGCGGTTGGTTGGATGTCCGGTGGTTTGGTTCGACGAAATGCGGCTCCTTACCTGGGACGACAGACGAAGCACTCTCTGAGCGACGTCGGCCTTTTCTATGTCAAACGTCCCTAATAAAGTCGTGGTGACGGGGAGTCCACTCAATCTGGTTACTCATGAGCTATAGACTTTTCTTCAGCCTTCCATCCCTCATAGATTGCCTGGAAAGATGTGCTAACCAATGCATGCGCCGAAAGAAGGACTTTCTTACCCTGCCAGGTACCATTGGCTTGATGCAATTACTGACTGGGACCTTGGCTGGAGTCTTTTTCGTCACTGCAGCAAGCAGTGGCGCTGCAGGATTGACCCCAAGCCGGCTATATTACAGGGCGACTTGCTTTGCATTGGGTAAGCCCTTTGTTTTCCGCCTAGATATCTTGATATAATTATTGGCACTATACAGCATCTATTCTCTCAGAAGACCAGAGAAAAGAGATAACAGTCTACCGGTTTTCTAATGCAGTTACTGGACTCCCTGGGCGTCTCTTTCGGTCGTGCGGTTTGACAAAGATACACTCGTGCGATTCATCGGAGTCGTTGGCTCGGTTGCAGTAGGTGGAGTTGACATCGGCTGTCGTATCAAGCCCGCTAACTCGTCCACGAACTGTTGTGGCAACTTTGCTCAGTGGTTGGTCTAGCTGCGATGGTGATCAGTACTAGTAGTAGGCTTAGCGAAATGGCCGGCTCGTACAATGCCGGGTTGTTGTTGTTGTTGTTGTTGTTGTTGAAGTAGCAGATGATTACTGCGCATTTTAGAAGTTCGCATAGGCGAGTTACAAGATTCTTTCCTTCCTAATTTCGCTCGTTTCAATCAATTGGGTTCACAATTGGGTTCAAGGCTAACTAGAGTAGGTGACATCAAAACTACATGCTCATTCATGGCATTCCTTGAGACTTGCAGGGAAATTGCCATTCCGCCCCAATCATTGTCCTCGATGAGATTTGCCCCGAAAGTTGGGAGATTTCACGTATCTTGATGTTATTGAGTGATAAAGCAAATCAGCAGGGAGAAGATAAGAAGTAAATGAACTACATAAAGTCCTTAACAACGAAAAGTCCACTGGACAAGGGCCTGAGCTTTCCATTTGACCATCTTCCTCAATCCAGGCTGTGGAGATGCCTATCATGCTGGAAGTCTGCCCTCCCCTGAAGGCACATGTCTGACTGACATTCATGATATAAGGAGGTTTCCTCTATTATGAAGCGTACTTCATGCCTTGCTGAACCATTTATAAACAGAACAATACATCTATTGCCAAGGAGCTTCCTTCCACTTGCTTTTCCCTTACTGAGTCTTACTTACTCTCCTGCAGTCCAATGAAAATAATATGTGAGCAAAAACAAGCGATGCGCTGTCGTTCAAATCAAATTTGCACCTTGAACAGCATGTCCAGATACTGACTTAGTCCGTTGCCAATCAAGCATATCAGCAATCAGACAAGGATATACCCGTGGTAATGAGATGATGCGTTTCGGCACCTCAAGTTCATCGCCGCCTTGCAATGATTGGCTGTTGTAGGACGGAAGGCGTACCATCGCCATCTGGTTCCTGGTGCGGTGACAGGGTGCGCTAATGAGTTAAAGGCACCAGGATTGAGCCAATGGAAGCTCAGAATGGCCTCTGACGAGTTTCTGCTCAGACATGCGGCAAACGATATTACTCTTTGTGCGGTGCGCATCTGGGTCGGGGTGGGAACAGGCAGAGGCGCTGTTCCAACCCGTGCCTAAATGCTTCTTCACATGGCGCATGCCGCGCGAAGACGGGTTGTTGCTTCAAGAAGATTCTAGTAATTTCTGAAATCTTCTGAAGAAGCGAACAATTCGATGTCACTGGCTAAAGATTGAGCGATAGCATAGTAGTACGTGCGATGAGCCGGTCAAGTACGCACCGCATACCAGTCGCGGTCCTCGCAATGATACCTCTTCCTCTAGCCGAGAGTGCAGGTATTGTCGTTGCATGGTGCGGTTTGACAATGGCACGTGCGATTGTTCCCCCATGACCGCTGCCTTCTATCTTGGAGCATATGGACTGTCAAAAGTTTACACGACAGCGATGGGAATCAGTCCGGTTGATATGGTTGAGATGCCCCCTGTCTGTCTCTCTATCTCATGTTGTGGCTCAGGCTAGTCTGCGGCATGCAATGGGTCTGGCTGTCATCATTACCGTTCTTGATGCATATTCGGGATCTGCGGTCGTTGTAAGCCAAGCGTTGTAGGTTGACAACTCTTGGCTTACCCAACGGCTGGCCGGAGAAGTGAGGTGGGGGGGGGGGGGGCCGTTGGGTGATGTCAACCTCGGCGTACGTGTATTATGGTATAATTGTACCATTCTATGGGAATATGATGCGATAAATACATCATCTACTGAGAACGGAGCAAACAGATCAGTGATGTGTGGCAGTGTATTCGACTCCTTGTCAATGTTCCTCCCTGTGAGGGTATACAACATTGGCAGCAACAAGCAACAACAATTGTGGTCAGCTCGAATTCAAGGGTCAAGCGATAGAATTCACCCGTGGATGACATCGCTAAGTCTCTCGCCAGAAACATAGGGGCGCGGGTGGAAGTCTAGTAAGTGATCCATCCAAATCGTTGGTAGGATGCCGTGGGGAAGGTTGGGGGAAAGGCAATGCAATGTATTCTAAGAGTATGTGAGCAAGAGGCAGATCAATGGGAGTAACATTGTTTGAAGAACTGATCATGTGTGGATGGCGCATGATCTAGTGTCCTTTTCCCCTCTTCTTATTCTTCTTATTATTCTCTTTCTTACAGTGGTTTATGGAACCGACGAAATTAGTGACGATCAAATCACCAGGACATCAACCTCACGTAGGTGATTGGAGCAGACATGACCGTTAACCAGCTTGCTTGCATTTGGAATTGAAGGCAGGATCAGCACCAGCAATGACTGGGACGCCGGCCTTCGAAGGCGTGGGAGAGTAAGCACTGTATGCGATGGAGGGGCTAGAGTGAAATGGTTGAGTGGCTATGCAGAGGTGAGAGGAACCCACTGTTCTCCCGAAACCAGCGTCAACGAAGACGAAGATGCTGCTGTTATTACTCTTTGGAGCTGCAATCGAGGCATTCATGTGATTGGTGAGAGTGACCTTATCTCTACCATTTGAGTTGGGACGACGAGGCTGTTCCGTCCGCATGTTCACGAACAGTCAACCTTACCCACAGTAACAATTGCACAATCTCCCTCAACAGAGGGAGAAAGTATGGCGAGTTACATCGCAGGTTAGCTAGGGTGGTGAACGATTCAAGTCTTGCTTTGGGGGATGCGAAATAAAGGAAACAGAGGGGAATATCGAGTCGAGCAAGATGGAGGGAGGTGCAGTACTTGATCAGACTCGAGTAATGGATGGATGGATGGATAAATGGATGGCTAGCATGTCAACGACGTCGCATGACTTACGTTATACCTTGATATCTTCAAACCGTGGATACAATTGGTTCGTTTGATTCCGACCGATGGGGACGAAAGGGAGCCGTTGCTGCTGCTGCTGCTGCTGCTGCTGATGATGATGATGATGATGATGATGATGATGATGATGATGATGATGATGATGACGGGATGCACGGCAAGGGCAGGAGATCATGAGATCCACTTTCATTCTTTTCTTCTTTCATTCTTATTTGCATCTCTCATCTCGGTAAGGATGTTCAGTCTTTCGGTTTGCAGCGCAATACACGTGCTTTCATGCAATTGCTGGTGAACATCTCTCTTGCAGTTGCTTTTTCTTTTGCTTCCATCCTTGTCTTATCTTTGCTTCTGCTATTACAAGTGTTAAGCAACGTACATGACTGAATGCAGAGAGACAGAGAGAAAGAGAGGGAGAGAGCGCATATGGAGTGCAATAG
>JAGYHZ010000049.1:0-20932 GCA_024244195.1 Ascosphaera aggregata | reverse complement strand
GAAACAGTACGATTGTTTGCAGATAGCTGTGCTCGCTGTCACTAGATGCTTCTTTTCGGGCTTGACTGCATATTGTCAGCTCCACCGTCCTCATCCTCATCATCATCATCATCATCATCTTCTCCTCCTCCTTCTATACGATATTATATGCTACCTCAAACTCGGATGGTCAGCCGAATATCAAGACAGCCATTAACGATTAAGAATATATTCAAACTCACCTAATCATCTGGATTTGACAGGATTAGATTGGATTCAACTTAATTCAATCCAACTGGCTCGTCTTGATTGATTTGAATTGAATGTTGGTTCAATTCAATTTCTCTTTGGATTGCTGCTGCTATTGAGCATTGTGAATTGAGCCCTGCTCTTTGAATCTTTATACGTTTGATACTCACTCCATATACTCATATACCCTCATACATTGATTGACTGGCTGGCTGGCTGACTGACTGACTGACTGACTGATCGACTGGTACAGCACTCGGCTCAGCTTGTCCTTCTTCGTCCATTTACCAGTCTCTTTATTATCTTCCTTTCTTCTGTCCCTCCCTTGTCTTCATTTCATTTCATTTCCTTTCCTTTCCTTTCTCTTCCTCTCCCCTTTTCCTTCTTCTCTCACTCTCTATTCTGTGATTTTCCGCAATTCTGTCGGCTCCCTTCTCCTTCTCTCACGCAGCCACGCATCCACGCATCTACGCACCCACGCACATACGCTTCCTCCTCACGACATTGCACGGCCCACGGCTTCTGCTGCGTTGCAGATCCTCTTTGCAGCCTTTTTTTTTTAGATCTTTCCATCGTTCTGGGATTCTGGCGCATCGACGGGCAAAATAAAGAAGTAAATGATTGCTGCAAAGGCGTATTCTAGGCCCTTTGCAACACTTGTTTTTTTTTTTGAGTCGCGCATAAGACATGATGTTGCAGTTATCGCATGATATACGACTTGAACTATCCTATCGTCGTTGCAGAGCAACGTTCTTACCATCAAAACCTCAGACTGTTGCCTGTTCTTCATCGCTAATTACTGCAATCACATCAATCTGCACAGCTGAATTATCGCCCCAAGTCCCTTAAGAAGTACCTAACAAGTTCGCCTTGCACGTCCGACTCTTCCTCCAACCTTCTTCCTTATTTCTATTCCCTTTTTTATTTACCGTCTTCCCGCCCTTTTCTTTTCTTGCAGCTCAATCCACTACTAGTTTTCCATCATGCAACCAGCTGTATTACAGCTTTCGCCAAAAGTTGATCAGGACGCATTTGCATTTCATGGTGCGCAACAACATCAACAACAACATCAACAACATCATGATGATGATGATCATCATGATCATCATTGTAATCACCACCAGCAGCACCAGCACCAGCACCAGCACCAGCACCAGCAGTATCCGCTGGATAACTTGAAATCACGTCGACAGAGTTCTAATATCACCTTGGCCTCATACTCACCGGCAATATCAGCAGCTCCGGGCATAGCGAATCTCTCAATAGATTTGATTCCCCATACGACAGGTCTTCGAGTTCTAAACCGGGAAAATTATTCCACACCCCCTGTTTTTCCACCGCGAATCAATTTAACAATCTCCTCTCATCCGCCTTTATCTGATCATTATCTTCGCCGCAAAACTCCCGGTGGTGCTCTAGCTGCGGGCTATGATGGTTCGCTTGATGAAGGCAATCGGGCATTGCACCCTCCGGCAACTAAGCAGCTTCGCATTTCAAACATGGACGGTAACTTAGCCCAAGCGACCGGCTCGCATCGGGGACTCGGTGGTCAAGCTATTCCTATCGTTGCGGGACAGGCTCAATCCCTAAGACAGGATACGGGCATGCACATAAGCAGTTATGCCGCTCAGTGTCCACAATTTGGGCAGGGTCGCGAACTGGACTCCTGGCAGGGTGCTGCTGCTAAAGCAGCCCGGTCTTCTTCCAATTACAACTCACACCTTCAGGCCCCGCAAATGCAGTTGCATAATGAAATGTACGGGCAACATTTCAGCAACGACTTGAGCTTGTCGTCATCCGCGAATTCAGGAATTTATACGCAATATCAGGCAGCAAACCAGCCTCAAGCATTATCTTTTCAAAAGCAGCAGTCTGCTGACTCTATGAACGACAGTGGCTGGAACTACTCTTTATATCGCGACCCGAATTCTGTACACATATCTGATCATAACGGGCAGCTTTCGAACGTGTACCAATTTAATGGCGGTGTCCCACTCCTACAGCAGATGCAACAACAGCAGCAGCAACAAGCTTTGCAACAGTCCCAGCACCCTATCATCCCTACTGTTCTGCCTTATGTTTTTCAACGACCAAGTCCAGGGCCTACAGCACCGGCTGGCATTGGACCATATGGACCTTACTGGCCAGACGGCACTCTCATCCCATATCGTCCGGCGGCCTTACGTGACGCCAGGTTCTTGTCACATTTTGTCAATAACAATCCACAGTCAACTGGCCTGACGCCAGGACCTTCGCTTGCTTCGGGTAGTAATTTGGTGGCGATTCAAGCAGCTCAACCATATCAGCAAGCACCTTTTGGACTTGCACATCCTAGTCAAAATGTGCTTGGTTCACATCAGCGACGGGGCAATCCAATCCCCACAGATCTATTGAGGAACGCTGCTCCCGCGGCCGCTGCCATTGGAAATCCGGCAGCAATGTTCCAATCTGATTCTAGTGCTGGATTTTCCAGTTCTGATCCGCTGCGGCATGCTCAGGGGCATCCCTCTTCCGGATTAGCTAAGTGGGACCAAGGCCGTAACAACATCCAAACTTCAGGGCACCATCATCATGATTTTCAACAACATATAGGACAGCAAGTCCAGGCTCAAGCGCAGGAAGTGCTTTCACAGCATATACCTTCCCAACCAGGTGGCGTCCATGCAAGTACTGTTCTCGATCAGAGCTTCACGCCCGCACAACAATCTCACATCAGCAGTCCTGCAGCGGCTACTTGGAAGGCTGGCGGAAATCTCACCCTACCATTCCATACCAAGATACACAATACACAGCAGCGCAATCAATATCTACAGCATGTACAGAATAATAATTCCCACTTAACGCGCCCTCTACAGCAACCTCATGATCTGCTTTCGACGACATGGCAGCAGCTGCAGCAGCTGCAGCAACAACAACAACAACAACTTCAACAGCAGCATCAGAAATTGAACCATAATCAAGTTCCCCCCCCTGTATCGGGCTTCTTGCCATTGGGTGCTGCGACATCGACTAGCACCGCTTCCGTGTCCATACCTGCTCCATTACTCGATGCCAATGTCAGTCCCGAAAAGTTGAAAGAGAATGTTCTCACCTGGGCGCATAGCGTCTACATCTACCTACTTTCATACATTCACCATACGTCTAAGCGCAAGGACACCATCAACGTTGGTGGCGTCGATGTCAATCTCAATACCGGAGCGACTAGCAAACCAAAACCGAGTATTTATCCAAAACCACCGCGAAAGCCTGGTTCTACTTTCGCTGGATCGAATCATTCTCAGCAGAACCATTCTGCAGGTACATCGGTCACCAGCAGTGTAGGACGGATTGTTGCCGATATTCATAATAGTGCTAATATACCACCAGTATCATCGCCTTCGGGCATTGCCCCCTCTGTCCCCTCCTCTGCCAATGCTGGCGCCGTTGCTGCTGCTTCTGCTTCTGCTTCACGACTTCTTGCGTTTGGTCAGACATCGGTCGCCTCTCCCGTTGCGAATGCCAGGACAGCGTTGGACTTATTGTCATCTCTATGTGTTGAAAGTTGTTGGAATTGGATAGATGGAATGCTGCTCGGTGGTTGCTTAGCTTACGGTTTGGAGGAATATGACAAAGCCTTCAGGTGGTATTCAGGAATACTGCGCAAGGATTCAGAGTAATTTTTCCCCCTAATTCTTGCTCCTTTTCTCCCCAGCTATACTTACTAACTTCATACGTACAGACATGTTGAGGCTCTATCAAACCTCGCTGCCACCCTTCTAGCTCTTGACAAGAGGGAAGAGGCTCTTGAAATGTGGAAGCGGGCTGTCAGCCTAAGGCCTAGCTATTTTGAAGCTGTAGAACATTTGATAGGCTTGCTCTGCAGCAGTGGGCGAGCTCGTCAGGCTGTCGATATCATCAAATTCGTTGAAGATTCGCTGCGCCTAAAGACTGATGTGGAAACGGTTGATAATCCATCGATCTGCAGGACTGATTCAAACGTCAAAGTGAAGGCAGAGGAGACGGAGACAGCCCCAGCGTCTGTGCAGCCGCAATTGACCGCAGCCACCAATCCAAATACACTGGTAGTCACACAAATGCATGATCAAGACGCGAAATCATCGCAACAAGACAACAGGGAACGTCTGCGACACGATTCGCAAGACCCAACTGATCAACCGGGCTTTGGATCTAGTGGTTTCGCTATTGCAGGTGCTGACAATGGCCGTATGCTTGCTTTGATACATGCCAAGGGGAACATGCTTTATGCCTTGGGCCAGAATTTCGCTGCCGCCGCCGCCTTCGAAGATGCAGTATTAATTGGAGCCGGCCCAGCTCGCAAAGGGGGCGTGAAGGGTTTGATCAAGAAAGTGGTTGCTGCCTTTCTTGCTGAGGCTGACGGCAATCGAGGAAGGACACCGTCCATTGATCAGATCGATACGTCGACTCAAATTGTCTTGCTATATCCATCAAAGGCACTCCATACGGCTAGACTGGTGTTTCCCAACAACGGTGCTGTTCCGGGATTTCAATACATACCGGATGGGTTAGCTAAGAAAGCCGCCATCTCCACGATGAGTAATTCGCTGCTGTCGTTATCGAAGATCTATCAGGATAGCATGGCGGCGCCTGCTCCACAAGACACAAAGGCACCTTCCGCCAAATCGACGACTGTTGGTGATATTCTTGCATTATATTATCTGTCATTGTCTCTGCAGCCGAGCCCCTCGACAGCAAATAACGTCGGCATTCTGTTGGCTAGCATACAGCAAGGCGCGAACACTACACTTTTGCCTTCGGCGAATGAGACTATGCTGCCTGAGAACCTCGTCTCAGGCGTGGTCCCGAGCAGCAGTATCGCGCTCGCCCTTTCATATTATTATTATGGTTTGAATCTGGATTCAAAGCATGCCCATCTGTATACCAACCTGGGCAGCTTACTCAAGGATATTGGACATCTTGCGCAAGCAATTCGCATGTACGAGCAGGCTGTACAGTGTGAGCCCAAGTTTGACATCGCGCTAGCAAACCTCGCGAATGCTTTAAAGGATTCTGGAAGAGTCAATGATTCCATTGTCTATTACAAGCGAGCTGTTCAAGCAAATCCTGAGTTCGCTGAAGCAGTCTGTGGTTTAGCAAACTCCCTCAATTCCGTCTGCAATTGGGTTGGTCGCGGAGGTATCGTCACCATTCATGGGGTCAAAGATCGTTGGCATGTCGATGACAAAGGTCTCCTTCTTGATGGCAGAGAAACTGGAGTCGACAGCGGATGGATTAAGCGTGTTGTCGATATAGTTGAAAAACAACTAAGGGAAGGCAGATCTTGGGGTTGTGGGGTGCTCAAATCTCTAGGCATTGATCAGAATCCGATCGCGGTTCTTGCTCAACTAGGCATCAGGGTTACCCCGGCTGATGATAGCGGGCGCGCTATCTTTGACTCAAAGAAAGCTGCGCAATTGGCCAATCTCCTGCAAAAATGGAGCGGACATTACTGGGAGGGTGCACGCGTCGTCAGACTCATTGAGCGTATTATTAGATATATTGGCTGGCAGTGGTACCAGGACAGATATGTGAGCAAGAAGGAGTATCCGTCTGCCAGATATTCCAGGCCCCGGCTACCGTTGGCCCTATCGCCTCCCAATGCCCCTACCGTGTTGCCTTTCCATACATTTACGACTCCATTATCCGCCAAGCAGATTCGCCATATTTCTCAGCGCAATGGTCTAAGAATATCGTGCTCAACCCTTCAAGCTCCTTGGTTACCTGAAACGGTATACCGACCTCCCTCACCTCCTGACCCATATCTCAACGTGGGTTACGTATCTTCCGACTTCAACAACCATCCTCTAGCACACCTCATGCAGTCTGTCTTCGGCCTCCATAATCCCTTTCGTGTTAAAGCTTTCTGTTATGCCACGACACCCGGCGATGGGTCCATCCATAGAAAGCAGATCGAGCGAGAAGCACCAGTCTTCCGAGACGTGAGCTCATGGTCTACCGACAAGCTAGTGCAGCAGATTGTCAATGACGGCATTCATATCTTAGTCAATCTCAATGGGTATACGCGTGGTGCACGCAACGAAGTCTTTGCTGCTCGGCCTGCTCCGATCCACATGTCGTTCATGGGCTTCGCAGGCACCCTCGGTGCTGAGTGGTGCGATTACATCTTATCAGACAAACTTTCTATTCCCTTGGAGGCTTTGAGCAAGTCACGACGAGACTTATCTCTAGAGCAACAGGTGATGGAGCCGGACCATTCAGAGGATCAGGATGACTGGGTGTACGATGAGAGAATCGTATATACTCGTTACAGCTTTTTCTGCTGCGACCACAAACAGAGCGCTCCGGACTACCAAGAACGAGATATGACGTTTCAGGAGGAGTTGGATCGACGTTGGAAAATGCGTAAGGAGATGTTTCCCAATTTGTCCGACAATATGATCATTCTTGGCAATTTCAATCAACTTTACAAGGTAAGCACAACAATCCTAACACCTCTTTTTTTGTGTTCTTCTGTCACTGACAAGAACGTTGACAGATCGAACCAACCACCTTCCGGACATGGATCAGGATTCTGGCTGCCGTTCCAAACGCGATCTTGTGGTTACTACGGTTTCCGGAACCGGGCGAGAAGAACCTTCGTCAATCCGCATTGGCTTGGGCAGGCGAAGAGGTTGCTTCTCGCATAGTTTTTACGGATGTGGCTCCAAAACAAGTACATATCTCGCGAGCCAGAATTTGCGACATCTTCATTGATACTCCTGAATGCAATGCACATACGACAGCCGCTGATATTCTTTGGAGTGGTACACCCCTACTCACTTACCCCCGGTACTCTTACAAGACGTGTTCTCGCATGGCATCGAGCATTCTTTCTAGTGCCTTCCCTTTCAGCAGTGAGGGCAGAAAGGCCGCATCAGAGCTCATAGTATCATCGGACGAGGAGTATGAGGCGAGAGCTATTGAGCTGTGCCGCAATCTGTCATACCCAGTTCCTGCAAGACCCACGGGGCGGCTCGTTGATATGCGCAGGATGCTGTTCACTAATCGTTTTCAGGCCGCCTTGTTTGACACTCGAAGATGGGTCGAGGATCTCGAAGAGGCTTACTTTGCTGTCTGGAACAAATGGGCCAAAGGGGAAGAAAATGATATGTGTCTGCCGCTGAGCGTTGAAACGACATCATGATCTTGCATTATATTATCCCCCCACTTCTTTCTATCTCCTATATTCCTGACGTTTGGCCATCTCATATTCTCTCAACTTGTCACACCAGCCAAGACGACACTTTTTTATCATTTGGTTTATTCTCATTTTCTTTTTTAAATTTTCTTTTTTTTTTTTTCACTCACCCACTGTTTTCTACAAAAAAAATTTCCCTCTCATCTGTTTTCGCATCGTGTTACAACTTACTTTTTTCCCCTGTCTTTTTGGTGATATTGCTACTGTTGTGAACGACGGTGATGATAGGATAATGATACCCTTTGTGAGTTCAACATGCAAGGAACGCTCCATTCGAGCAATCGTCAATAACACCAATGACACGCGGGAATAGCTCGCATTACTTGCATCGGCAATGTTTTCTCACCACTACTCAATCTATTTTGGAAAGCATTCTGAGACGACAACAGGCATACGGTGCATCAATGCTGCCTGTCTTTGAGAACATGCTGGTAAAGTGCTTCATCAATCGGTTTCCTCGGCTGACATCCAATCGCTTTGAGCAGGTATGATTGACATGACAAGAGCCATTTTATCTTACGTCTAGGTTAAGATCAATTAGAACAGGTAAGATAAAAGATGGATGTTGAAAACCATTATCTGCACCAAACTATAGCGAGGATAGATTGTTTAAGTCTTAGAACAACACGCCAAAAGCGACGCTGTCATCGATTTTCATTGGGGGATAGGTATGTATATGTGATGTGCGTAATAGAGATCTATTGAAGAGACAAATGCGTACCATTAACTTCTTTGTTTATTGGATTCCTTTGCCCATCTGGCATCGACTTTCTCCCGGTGCGACTTCATCCTGATGTGGACTTCAAAGTTATCCAACGTGTGCATCGGCCCTGGAGTGTACAGTTTTCCGATACAGTCAAGGCAGCGGATCCTTGGAATGTAGTACCACTTGACCTTATGACCGTTCGGCACTGTGGCTGGGTTCATTGTGGGAACTCCAGTCTCCAAATCTACTGCTGAGTACCGCATGACGACCTCAATTGCATCCCGGGGATGTTCTTTCTTCAATTTTTCCACGGCTTCAACAAGCCAAGCAGGCGGTTGTGGCTAGGGTAAACTGATATTAGATCGGTGATTGCTGATAATTCCTTTTATGGGTGACTCACTGGCGGAACCCCTGGTTGAGGGGGATATGGTGCTTCAACCGCATCAGCTAAAGCTGACTGCGGTTTTTTTGCAGCTGATGTCTGGGATGACAGTGACTGTGGCGGGCCCATTGGGCTTTGTGTTAAGCTCGGAGTACTCCCTCCTACGAGCCGACTGCTGCTGCTGTTGTTGCCCGCTCCTGTTCGGTTTGACTTGTAATTCTGTAAAAACTTCTTCAGTCGATCTTTGTTAACCTTAAGTGTGACAATGTATCTTTCGGGAGCATCTGGCACAGAACTCTCCTCGCGATAGTCCCTTTTTCGACCTCTTGTCTCGTGATGGGCGACGCTGACTACCGTATCAGGAGTCGCGGATCTCGTAACTAACGAATGAAGTTTAGCTTGTGCAGCAGACGCAGCACCACGCATGCTACGTCGTGTTGACGTAGTCGCATTTTGGGACACAAGATGCGACAACGCAGGAGATCCAGCACTCGATAGATCGCTATCGCTCTCTTCTTCAGACTCTCCGAAATCCTTCTGGGCAGCACGTCGGCCTCTTTTCGTACCGCTTCTCTTGAACAGCCTGCTTTCTTCGATGTTCTGTGCAGCGCCAGGGATCACAGAGCTGACGATCAATGTACGTATTGTCCTCTGTCTATCCTTGAGGTCGGGAAGCGCGGGCCCACCGCGGCGGTTGGTGCTACGTTTCTGCCGTCGTTGTTCTCGAGATATGTTGGTCTCAGTGCGTTCAAGCTCAGCCTCGTTGAGCTCGTATAGATATGGCGTGAAGTCTTTAGCGGACTGATAAGGTCGGAAAGAAGAAGGTAAAGGTGAAGGCTGGAATGAAGCCTTGAGGTCCGGATCTTCAATTGGTCTGCCATCAAATGGATGTGATGTGATGTATAAACTGCGGGTAAATAGATGTATTTGTTCTCTTATTGAGTGTGCGATGGCCGTCGTGAATTCTCCGGGCAGTGCTAGGTCGTTAGTCATATTGATCGCGAATTCTTCTGGCGAGTTGAGCGGATCATTGATGTCCCATTCAAACTGATCAACGAGTGTGTTCTGGCCAATTGTTATGCTGAGTTTAATCAGTATCCGCATTTCTTCATTCTTATACGCTGTGAACGGCAGATGCGTGTCTAACGGTGCTTCATCCATCATAAACACCTGTGGGTAGAAATCTATGAGCTGCTCTTCGATGCTCTGCGTGATTTGCCTAATCAGAGGCTTGCAGAGATCGGTTTGCAACCCCAAGTCCTCCACGAGCTTCTCTGCAAAAACTTCAGGGGACGTGACCCGATCGTGCAAATTCCATGTGAAGGTGTCCCTTAGTTTTATCTTATCCCAATCGATTTCGAGACGTATCGGCACCAGATCTTCCACTTGCTCCGACTGCGCTAGCATTTCTTCTTTCGACAACCGGATTTCTTTCGATTTCCGATTCCCCGGCCGTCTCCTGTGCTGTGGATATAGAAGTCGTGGTGGATGAGCCCCGAGGTCTGTTCTGACATTACCGAAACCTTCATAGCCAGGCCCAAATATTGCGCCAGGATTCATCTGCCGTTCCTGATGTAGCGATATATAAAAATCTCTCTCTGCGCGCTTCTGGCGAACAATCTCCTCGTGAGGGTTGGTACATGCCATTAAGGCATCATATGTGAATTGGCGATTTACATATTGTTCCAAAAGAATTTGATCTATCGGAGTTTCTCGTGTTCGGATCGGTAGGTTCGTGGGCAAAGCGACTGAAGTGGAGCTAGAATTTTGATTTCGCTTGAGTGAATCGGATCGTGACCTTTTCCTTGGGGGAGAGCTGGGACCGCTCTCTCGTGCAGTATCGTTGCCCCGTGTCTTGAACAAATTCGATTCTTGTTGCGCTGGCGCACCTATCCCATGCATCGTAGTCGCTACTTGACCGGTTGATGAAGTCTGCTCTGAAGCATCCCCATGTTTATTTGACGCTTCTGACATGTCCTGTTCTCGTGATGTGGAAAGAGACGAAGCATCTGCATCAAATCCTGATGAACTCATGACAACTGCGATTGCGACTGCGACTGCGACTGCGACTGCGCGGTATGGTGTGAATACGGTCTAGAAAAGTGAAGACCATCAATACCGCGAAAAAATAAATGGATGCACAAAGACGAATTAGATCAACAGCATCTCCACTCGTCGATTATTGCAGCACAGAGAATATAAACCAGTCCAACCACGCCCCCAGCAAAAGCTTTCACTTTTGATTTGCGTGACAGTGCGATAGCACTACAATAACTCCGGAGGTTGAGTGGAACAGCTCTCCGCAGCGTAGCATATGAAGACTGTATAATCGTACTACTTCCGCGGAACCACCCCCCCAAGGCGTTGCTGACGCGATCGCGAATAATGATTGCAAAGCGTCAAGGGCGCAATCACGGCGCAACCGTGATAAAAGTGTAGCGTCCTCAGTGTTGATCTGACGGGAGAATCCTGGCACTTAGTTTCCCTGACATTAACAAGCGTGATCGCGGCCAAATGCCGGCAAAGTGAGGCCCTGTCCGTAGGGAGAATGTGCGCGACAAATGATGGAATCGTTCAAAAAAATAAGCGCGGTGGATAGGCTGATTGCTATGCGCGAACTTCACCCAAAAATTTCCGCTAGATTGCGCTTTTCCTTCCTGACTCCTCTCAACGGCCTTAGGTGTACGAGTCCCTTATTGAGCCTATCAGTCAGTTGTCACCCTTCTGTCACTCTCCTATCCTCTCCTCTCCTCTCGTCTCGCCGACTTTCTGGACTTATGGCTTTCTCTCTCTCCGTACGGTCAGCTCGACCAACCTCCGCCGGTATAATATCATCCCGAGCCGGCCTATGCGCTGATTACGTTCAATGCAATTCATGATGTACTGTTATATAACAAAGACATATCATACTATTACGTGACAGCATACGATACCTTATTCATACGATACAAGTAGGCAGGCATGAGCAAAGGAGGTTGAGATAGTATACAATGTCACAGCGAATTCTGCTGTGCGGAGTTGAAAGGGGTTGCGTTACTGAGACTTTTCCTCGTAGAAGTTGCCTTGAGCATGTTCTGTCCTTCTTCAGAATCCCGTCCCTCCTTGATATCATCCCAGTCTATTTATGCAATTTGCAATTTGGCAGCCAAGGCTGCACTAATCCTCGGGCTTACACCACATACAATCCGGTCTTAAAACATCATCATAGTCATCATCTCGATGCTCAAGCATCCAATAAGCATTTTTCTCATATTGATGAGCAACAATCGCTCATCCCAGTAGTTGTGAATTGCAACAATGGTATTGTAACTAGCCCATACATCTCGCGGATTAGATTCGTATATCGCGATATGATGCTCAACTACTTCTCGTAATGGTCGATTGACGAAGGCGGCTTGAGGATGAATCTTGCAGATCTGGTGAACATGCCCCGACTGGCCGCATACAGATTCATTGTTGCTGTGATTTAGCTGATCACGATTCACTTCGACAAGTTTTCCTGGCAGATGTAGTGAAGAGTATTGATGTTGTGGGGTACCACTATCAAAAAGCCCATGGATTGCAATGTCGTCCCCCGTGATCTTCGAAAATTCGCCCGCGTCTGGAAGGGTTTTTGAAGAGGGAAGGTCAGATGATGATGGAGAAATAATCGCGTCTGTTCCCATTCTTCTTTCGATCATTGTGTATGTTCCTGTTTCTCATTGTACACCCTTCATTTCTGCTAGCAAAAGACGAAAGTTTCGTTCCGGTCAACTATGCATTTCACCATTCCATGTCGCGTTTGCCCTGCGTGGTGTAAGCTCATGTTGCTTGCCTTAGATGGCTTGCGGAACGCCAAATAATCATCTTCCTTTCGTAACCTAGTCCACGAGGAAATCAGTCAAGGCAACATTACAGATGCCGCAGCCTTTCTGCACAGTAGCCAGGCATGAGTATCCGTTTGAATCAATCGTCGGAGGAAAGTACGTACCGGCATCGCACTGATATCAGCCCACCTATCCAGATTGGAACTTGCATCATTGACGCCTGGTTACCCAATGATTGATAAGACTCTTACAGAACAATGAAGTGATTGGAGATGTGGATTCAGTCAAAAGCAATTCCCATTCAAGATGGCATGCATATTTGTCATCCAATGATATGTAGTAGCGAACAAAATGGCACACAATGTGAGGAATTGAATTGGGACGGCCACAGCTGTCCTCCAGGTCACTTCAGCTCCGCATCGACAATGACAGGCCTATGATCCGAAAGGTATACTTCATCGTCGAACCTCGCAGGAACGCAAGCATAATCCAGCACTCTCCATGGAAAGCTCGACCCCTGAGTCTCTTCAGCATTACTACTGCCCTTTTTCGGTCCTAGGAAGGCATAGTCAATTCTCTTCTTAGGCTCATCTTCATATCCGAATCCCGTCCAGGTTATCTCATTCCCATGTCTCAGCTCCCCCGGGAGAAGGTCATGCGCATCAAGCAAGGGAGACTCCTTTGATGCAAACACGGTATATGCTTCTTGAGTATTCACCGAATTGAAATCACCTGCAAGAAAATATCCTGCAATTCGATGACCCTTATAGGTGTCTGGTTCCGTATAGGAAGCTATGACATCTAAAATCAATTTCGCTGCTTGCCGACGGCTAACGCTGCCCTGGTCGTCGAGGTGAGTCGTCATTCCTAGTATCACCAATCCCGAGGCCTTGTGCTTGAAAAGGCCGACGGTGAGAATGCGAGTCGATGCTGCATCCCATCCCTTTGACGGCTTGTCGGGCGTCTCACTCAACCAAACAGTCCTGAATTCAAGAAGGTCCCAAACAGCTGTCCTGTAGAAGATTGGCGAGTACTCGCCCTTAGTCTTGCCATCATCTCTGCCAACACCGATAAACGCCCATTCATCCTTTACTCCGGTAATATTCGAATCATTCAACCCGCTCTTGATATCAATGAGCTGATTATGCAGCGCTTCCTGCAGACAAAGAAAAGTGTCTGAGGGGTATCTAGTTAGGAAGCGGATTTGTGCTAGGAGGGGTGTCGAACGATCCACCCAGGGAAGCTCGCCTCTGAAGGGCTGCGAGGTAGCGTAGCGGATGTTATAAGTGACGATGCGCATGATGAGAGGGTCAAAGTCGTAGAAATCACAACTAAACAGCCCGTCGGCAGCCCAATGGATTCAATCAACCAGGTTTTTATACCCGCTCGTGTCCTTCTTCCCCCACTTCCTTCTACCCTCATCAACCACCATTATTCATCGTGTCCTATCCTATCCTATCATCCTATGTTTACCCCTCTTTTCTCCTCCCCTGTCACCTGTCTCCTGTCTCCTGTCGCCTTGTCACCATTGTCATCCATTCCCAGCAGCCTCTAGTGTTCCGGTGTCACTGAATTACCGTGGAGTGCGGAGGTGGTAACAATCAATACGTTTATTACACACTCTGCATGCCAAAAAGACGACCTCAATACGGCGGCAATACCGGAGATGCTTGCATACCCGCATTCTTAGCTTCTTTCCACTTATCTTATCAGATCGGATGGAACTTTTTTCTTTTATTTTTTTTTTTGTTTTTTTCGTCTTCAATCGCAGTCGCTCGTCGCAAGGAAATGTTGCGATGGACATTTCTGGATCGGCTCTGATTGAAGACGAAAAGTAGAGAACAAGGATTTAGCAAGCCATCGAAGAGCGTTTGAAAATGGAGATTTTTTCACACTTTACACCATCGTTCTTCTTGAATCGACAAGCTATCTCGGTGCATCGGAATGCACTACCCTCAGTCCTCAATCCTTGGTCATTATGCGCGTGCGGCAGAAGAGCATCATCATCATCATCAGCTTCTTCGAATAGATGGAAATCACGACAATCACGGGATATATTCACACGTGAAGCGTGTGTCAGGAAATTGAAGAGTCGGGCGGCTTTCAAGTTAATCCAGGTATGAGAAGGCTGATATGTTCGTCCCCTAATAAGGGCCAATTGACGTCGACGTCATCGAACTAACCTTGAAAATCCTTTAGATAAATGATCAGCATCGCATCTTTAAACCAGGACAAAGCGTCGTTGATTTGGGATTCGCCCCTGGGTCATGGTCGCAGGTGCGTTTCGTTCGTTCTTTTTGTGGCTGCTCATCTGCACCAATTAGAATCAATCGCTCTTACGTTTGAGGAGAGGAAACAAGGAGATGAAAGCAAGGAGGGAAAGTGACATGGGAGAGAAAAGGATACGAACACTTCGTCCTCACCAATATCAACTTCTCATCATCTATCTCCCAATTATCATCCTTTAGGTAGCAGCAGAACTCACAAAACCAAACGGTCGCGTTATCGGCGTTGACATAATTCCCGCACAACCTCCTCGCGGCGTCTCGACGATACAAGGCAATTTCCTTCAACCGAAAGTTCAAGCATATGTCCGCGAGTACCTTCGCAACCCAAATCGAGGACGGTATCAACCGCAGAATACGTTCCAAGATGTGGACTGTGGGAGCTACTTGGTCCGCGAGAGACAGGCGACTCTAGATGAAGAGAGATACGAAGAGAAGCATGGGAAGCAGGAAGACAGTGACCCAGGTGGGCCATCGCAACAAGAACAGCAGCAAGGGGAGTGCACAGTAGATGTTGTGCTTAGCGACATGTGGGAACCCTGGCCGGCTACAGGAAGTCTTTGGAGGAGGAGTTTTAGTGACCCTTTCCTTAGGATGGTAAACACGAGCGGGAACAAAACCCGCGATCACGCGGGGAGCATGGTCTGTCTCACTCATCGTCATTTCTGTTCAGCCCGTTTGTTAGCATGGAATGCGAAAGTGGTGGACTAACTTTTTCTCTTGCTTGCTGAAAGGACCTCTGTCTCGCAGCGCTTTCGTTCGCTTACAATTCGATCAAACCTGGTGGCCACTTGGTTTGTAAATTCTACCAGGGAAGTGAAGACAAAGACCTGGAGAAGAGGCTGAAAAAGCTGTTTCAGAAGGTCCATCGGGAGAAACCAGAGAGTTCTCGCAGCGTAAGTTGATTGGATTCCTAGTGGTTGTAGTGGCATCCTGAAAAAGTGTCTCAACTGACGTGATACATGGCTACTGTAGGAATCAAAAGAATCCTTTTTCGTGGCATTGAGAAGGAAAGGGGATGTCCCTCGACGAGAAATCTTCCCTGAGGAGGAAAGGCCTGACGAAGTTGACTGATTGCGACAATGGCACAGCGGATTCCCCCGTCATACACAAGAACATTCTGCCCTTGCGCAGATTCCATAAAGTTGGCGAAAATCAAGAGAGGACACATTACCCGAAGAGATGCTGTTAGCGTCTACGCTTTTTCAAAACTTACTGAGCTGGCCCGCATCTACGAGAGCGAGCTGACCGAGGAATGGCTTCGGAGTATACATCCAACACTAATGTCAGGTGTATACTCAGTGATTTCGTGTATTGATGAACGGAATCCTACTCAAGCGTAAGCGATGAATAACGCCGGTGTGGACGTATCCTGCTTATTGGAACACTCCAGGTTGAGTGGTTCAGTTGAATGGTTGGTTGATTTGGTGCGCTGCTGCCTGTGTAACTAGCTATGACTTGGAAAGGGTGCCGAGTCATCGCGGGGAAGGCAAAGGCTCAGGAGCAGCAGCAGGGGCAGCATCACCAAATTAGTTGTACCATACACTCCATGCAAGCTCATGGAACAAATATGAGTATGTTACGCCAGTATTATCCGTATTCCGTAGACAAGACGTTTTTTAGAATAGTGCGTACCTACAATAGACATCTACATGCGGGAAGAGACGACGACAATCAGAGCTCTTCCCACTTCATCAGTTCCAGCATCCTCTTTCCTTCTTCCTTTTCATCTTCTTCTTCTGCTTGCCTTCGTTCCGGCCCGTCCAGCCCAGCCCAGCCCAAGTAGCCGGTCTAGTCCTGCCAACCAGCAGTCAGCCCTTCCCTGTCCTTCTACGTCCCACTCGACCGCCGCTTTTGTCCGCACTGCCCGCACCCACTCACACATCACACATCACACACAACCTACCACCCAAAACCAATACTCTCCACACGGAAAACCAAACCACACAGTGGGAAGGAAAATCCTCTCCCTCAACCATCGTCATTAGCGTCAACATCGCTGTTAACTGTTTACTGTTGACAAGAAGCAACAACAGCAGCGAATTGAAATCCTACTACCTTTAACTTCCTGCAGAACAACTAGCTGAAAGAGAAAGGTTTTCATTCGCAATCATGGCTGAGAATGCGACCCACCAGCAAGTCGACATCGGTATGCGCAGAGAGATAATCCCCAAGCATCAGGAAGGATTTGGAGAAGTAGAAGAAGCTTAATGCAATGGTGAACGGCGAACGGGGAGGGGAAGAGGGGAGAGTGGGAGGAGGCAAATGCAAAGAGAACAAAAAAAAATTTCTGTTCATGCTTGGGGGTTTGAGAGAAGCAACTGATGAGTTTTTCTCTCCCACAGTCCTCATTCTCATGAAATGAAGACAGGGCAATGGTGGGCGTTATCTTTGCATCTACTACGCTCTACCTTGCCCTGCCCTGCCCTGCCTTGCCCGGGGGAGAGGGTGGAAGAATGAGTGATCCTACATGCCCATTCGCCTACTCATGCGCTACAACGAGGAGGAGGAGAAGGAGGAAAGGGAGGAGGAGGAGGAGGGAGAATAAGAAGGAGTGAGAGAGGATGAGGAGAAAAGAGAGAATTGAAGGACTAATTCGAGTTCTGTATGGAATATCATTTTCCTCTCGAACAGACTACACTCTCGCCAATCCCGATACTCTGACCAAGTACAAAACTGCTGCGGAAATCTCGCAGAAGGTTCTTGCTGCTGTTTCAGGTACGTTAACCACAACCTCATGCGACGAAAGAAGAGAATAACAAGCGACGCGAGTCTTTTGAATCGCGTCGTGCCTTGCAGAGAAGTTTCAATCTTATCACAAGGAAATGTTTGCCATTCAGAACAGCAGCAGTGCTAATCATTCAATGCAGGATGGTGCACTGAGGGTGCCAAGATTGTCGAGATCTGTCAAAAGGGTGATAAGATGCTCGAGGAAGAAATCAGCAAGGTTTTCAAGGGCAAGAAAATTACGAAAGGTGACTAGACAAAAATCGAACCTGCATTATCCCCCTCTCATACATGTTATTTTATCATGTCAAATTTCTTCTTCCCTTTCCTTCTTTGACTAACCATCTCCTTCCAAGGCATTGCTCACCCTACCACCGTCTCCCCTAGCAGTTATGTGACACCTTACACTCCTCTCGTCAGCGACGTTAAGGAAGCAGAGACAACCATCTCCAAAGGCGAACTCGTCAAGGTCCAACTCGGTGCACAGATCGACGGATTCGGCACCATTGTCTGCGACAACATCATTGTCGGGCGTGCGGCCGATGAGAAGGTGACTGGTCGTATGGCGGATCTCTTGCTCGCGACTCACTACTCTAATGAATTGATGTTGCGATTGATGTTGCCTCCGGGTATCATGACGGGTACTGAGAACGAGAAGGCACCTACTCAGGCGCGTATTTCGCAGTTGTTGGAGAAGGTTGCCAAGACGTTCGGATGTGAGGTTGTTGAGAGCACTACAACCTGGAAGTTCGATCGTAATGAGATTGAGGGTGATAAGAAGATTATCGTCTCCCCCGCTTCGGGAAGTGCTCGTGGAGAAGGTGTTCCGGATCTTCTTGAGGCTTGGGGTGTTGAGGTCGGGTTGTCGCTTGGATCGGGTAAGGTCAAGGAATTGCCGTTGAGGGCTACCTTGCACCGTCGCACAACTACGACGTACCTTTTGAAGAGACCTAGCAGCAGACAGACATTGTCCGAGATTGTGAAGCGGTTCGGTACTTTTCCGTTTAGTTTGAGACAGATGGAGGATGAGAAGGCTGCTAAGGTCGGAGTGGTTGAATGCGTCCGTGGTGGAGTTGTCAGACAGTATGAGCCGTCTGGTGAGGCTGACGGCTCGCCTGTCTCTAGATTGTTTACTACGATTGGTAGGTTTAACCTCATTCCTCTCTCTCTCTCTCTCTCTCTCTCCTCTTACCATCAACCTCTGCGAGTGTCATTAATACTGACAACATATGATAGCTATCACGAAAAACGGTGTGCAACGTCTTGCTGCACCTCCTGCCCTTGACCTTTCCTTGATTGAGTCTGACAAAAAGTTGGAGGACGAGGAAATCTTGAAGATACTAGGGAAGCCTCTCTCAAAATCAAGTGGCAGCAAGAGCAAGAAGAAGAACAAGAACAAGAAGAAGGCTTCATCCAGCGAGGAGGAGGGGGAGAAGAAAGAGTAA
This sequence comes from Ascosphaera aggregata, assembly GCA_024244195.1. Lineage (NCBI taxonomy): Eukaryota > Fungi > Ascomycota > Eurotiomycetes > Onygenales > Ascosphaeraceae > Ascosphaera > Ascosphaera aggregata. The sequence goes on along the minus strand of JAGYHZ010000049.1, from coordinate 2,137 downwards.
ATGTATTCTGGGTGATGTTATGAGTAATTTGCATCTTTCGCTCTCACGTCCCCTCCCTTCCCGTCTTTGAGATATATATATGTTTGTCTCCTTCACAACCGCCTTTCCTTCCCAATACGTCACTTTGGCGTGATTGAGGTTGATCTTTGATATAGGACATCAGAGTCACGGTGAAGAGCGCTGGATGAGGAGAGGACAGAAAATAACAGAGCAGCAAGAGATGGGGATGATGAAGATATTCACACACACAAAAAAAAAGAAAAAAAAAACAATAACAATAACAATAACAATAAAAGAAAGATAAGAAGAAGAGAAGAGCAAAGAATTTTCTTTTTTTCTTTCTCATTGAATGAAACTGACTGAAGCTGGGATTTGGGCATTTTGTCTGCCATGCAATCCTCTCCTTTCATGTCTCACTCGATGTCTATTCGTCTGTCATTATCGGTTTTGTGACTGTGTAACGGGTACATATTGTAGCATGGTATGATGAAGGCAGACAAGCTGGTGGTTGGTGGTAGTAGTAGTAGCAGCAGCGACAATATTGATAATAACTGCTGAAGCAAGTAGATAATTACGTACTGAATTAGGTGGAATCAAACACCCCTGAAAAATGAGCAGCAAAGAGGAGAACAAGAGAGTAGAAGAATGACGATTGAATGACAGTTATTGTAGAGAGGAGGAATTTGATCATCATCATCGTCATCTTCTTCTTCTTCTTCTTCTTCTTCTTTTCATGACATACTCACTCATATTCAGTCAAGAGTCTGATTAAGGCTGTTTCATCGGTGGTTGTTGACCTGGTCATCCATCTTATACGTAGTTGCTGTCCCTCCTCTCCTCTCCCTTTGCTTTTCTTCCCTTCCCTTTCTTATGATTTGATCACATCTTGCTGCCTGACCAGAGGAGATTGATTGAGATGACTTGTTTTATTTCTCGAGTTTTCTTCTTCTCCTTCTTCCTTGTTTGGTTCTGCTCCCTCTACTAAACCCCTTTTTACCAGCGGAAAACTACCAACTTCAATCTCTCCCTTCTCAACTACAACTACAATACGTAAGGTTTCTGTCAAATCAAGGTATGTACGTAAGTTCTATCTCTTCCATCTCTTTTCTCTTCTCTCCTCTCCTCTTCAATCAAACCTATTCATCATCATTCCTTCGGCTCGTATATCTCTCTCGGGTGCGACATGTGGCGATATCCACTCACGTCACAACAAATCAGGAGACTGACTCTTGGTTCTAAGCAGTGGAAGTGGACTACTATCTGTCTGTCTGTCTGTCTGTCTTTTAGTTATAGACAGTAACGGGACTTAAGCAGAGCAGCACGAAACTGAATCGAATCAGACTGATCCTGACAAAACGTCATTTGGATCGTGTTGAAAACAGTAGTAAAGGCACAGGCCTTGACCACACACGGCGAAGCAAGAATTGATGGTGGATATACCTACAGCAAGGGTACTACTACCAAGCTGCGGTAAGTTGATGGTTTGGACTGGTTCGTGCTATATCCTGGTTGTTCTACTCTCCTTTTTTCTTGATTGTTATTCTTCCCCCTGCTTATTTTCTCCTTTTCGCTTCTTTCTTTCTCCCTTTCTCTGTCTATGTTATTCTGTGTGTGTGGGTGTCTTTTCTCTCTCTCTCTCTCCCCTTCCCCCCTGCCCGTGCCATAGAACCTGCTACCTTCTTGCTCCTCATTCTTACGCTGCGAGGTTGAAAAGGATGATGGCTGCCTCAATGGATGATTGAAATGATTCAATTAATCAATTGACCTAAACATAGTCAAGCTGATTTTGACGATAATCATAGGCTTCTATCATCCCTTCTTCCATCTCTTTCTTCTTCTTCTTCTTCTTCTTCTTCTTTGGCTTCCTGTCTTCTCTCCGGCCTGCTCTCTCCATTCTCCGCCAAAAGGAGAAGAAAACAAAGGGCCCTGCTTCTCGCACAATTCCTCCCCATCTCTTCAGCAATCACTATCAATTCTTTACAATTGTATTTTTTTTCTTACTTGCTACCTGCTGATTGACTTGCCTGCCTGCTTAATTCTCGCTGACGGTTCTTCTTCACCCGCCATCACCACCAGCAGAAAGTTAGCAACGACGACGACTACCACTACGACTACGACGACGACGACGACGACGACG
>JAGYHZ010000048.1:0-20941 GCA_024244195.1 Ascosphaera aggregata | reverse complement strand
GGCGCCATCTTTGTCACTGGGAATCCCCGGACTTTTCTCCCAGGGCTTGCTTCTTCTGGATGCATTTGCTTTCGTCTCCTTCCCCTTCAGCACTGTACTTGGGATTTCTTGTATGCCAGGAACTGGTTGGCCTGTCGTGATGAGCTCCACAATGTGCGCGAAGGATGATGGATAGGCAGGTGGTTCTTGCGGCTGACTGTCTGTTTCTGAATCCGATGACAACTCCTCTGCCGCAGGTTGAGCCGTACTTTGATCACCGTGAAAGGCTGTTCCAGAAGATGACAAGGGTGGTGGCATCGTCGTTGCGTCGTTATCTTCCGTAGTACCGACACTTCTAGCTGTGCTACCATTCTTATGCTCTTCAACCACCTCGCAACCTCCCGCAGCAACCCTCTTTGATGTTTGCGAACCGGTAACGTAATCATCGCCATCCTTATGAGAAGAGCCTGGTTGCGCCGAAGCCAGGAAAGCCTGGTAGACAGACAAACTCAATGGCGGATTGACTCCATGTTTTCTAGAATAGTAGAACAGCTTCGCCTTAGTGACAAAAGCGTCATTCCTGCTGAGATCCTCCTCCGTCAATTCGGGTAACTGCGCAACCGCGTTCACTTCTTGTGACGAAGGGATTTCGCCAAAACTGGCTGTTGATGAAGGTACCCTTTTCTTGAGCAGTGTCGCGAGACCGATTTTGAATTCAGGATCATTTGCGAAAGGGTACGCATGAAATCTCTCCAGTAATTGGAACAGGTTTCGGTCTGCTGTTGAGTCTGTCGATGTTGTTTCGCTGGCCATAGTGATGAACCCTCCTTTTTACCATCTGAGCCTTCCTGCTGGTCTCCTATGGACCAAGAAAATGAGCAAGAACGCAGCTCCTAGTAGTTCGTGGTGCACTTCTTCTGGAATATTGGTATTCAATGTTGTACACAGGCCGTCGCGGGGATCTCAGGACAAAGATAAGCTTGACACTAGATGGTATCAAGGGCCTGTAGTACCATATCTCACGATACACAACCTTAAGAGTAGAACAGATAATCGAGCATTACTGGTGTCGGTAGGTAGACGATGGATGGCGGACGGTAGATCAAACGTTATGGGGTACGTAGATGTGTACGGATACGATAGTAAGCGCCTTAGGCTAAGGCTGTCCTTCCTCTCCACAGCGTGCGCCGAGTTTACGCTTGGCTGCAAACAGCTATGGTGCCTGTCTGCATGAGTGCAATGGTATATACGTGAGGGAGTTTTCTCTAGTAGATTTGAATTCGTTCAGCATGCGGATGAGCTCGGATGTTTGAGCATATGCTAGATTCTTGATCACTGGTAGTCTGGTTTTGATCTGATCATAGTTAATTCTGCATTGTTATGCCGCTGCGAGGGCCCTTGAAGATTCATGCTTGAGAGCAGATCATAATTTGATGGAAGATAGAAGCTCAAGATCACGATCGTGTTATACAATGGGTATCTTCATGTGTAATATATAGCAAAACAAGATGTAGCTCTCAATCCATCTCTTCCAATGGACTAAGCGTCATCAATGCATCATTGTCGCTGACCAGAATGCCGATGAGGCATTCCCCCAGCATTCCGTCCCAATTCACCCAAGGATGAATTTCATTGAACAACTTGCCTGCATCCTTCCCAGCGCACCGCAATAATTCACCTTTACCACCAGGATGAAAAGGAATATATGGTGTTATATTGTAGACCTTTCCCTTGTATGATGTCCATGCATTCATACCTTTCCGACCGTCATGCGCTTTGAGCATGGCTGGTTTGACACGAATAAACTTATTGACAGGGACATCGTCTCCTCTGAGAAGCTGACTGTTTGCCGGATTAGAAGTCAGTGCCGCCCAGTCTAGAGGTGAGTGCCCCGGCTTCAAAGGTACGGTGCGGGAGATACGAGAGCCGCCTGCTATTGAACTGCGCGCTTCGACCGCCAGGCTGCGGTTCATCGGTACTCGGAGCGATGATGCTGCTGATGGGGGTGATTGAAGAGTAGTGCCGCCGCTTAGTCGTGGAGGAGGCGCCATGTCAAGTTTAACGGCACTGCGGGGAGGTGCTAGGGAGGTCTCATCCTGCGCTGATTGGCAGGGTCGATTTTGTGTAGGAGGCTGTAGCTGTCTAAGGGAGCTGGATTTGGGGGAGGGAGCATCATCTTGCGCTCGCCCACATCTCCATCAGGCCGAGATGGTGCAATCTCCAAAGTCTTTTCAGACTGTGGCACGGACTGTTTGTGAGTGCTAGCAGAGACATCGCTGGCAGGAGACTGATCTTGTAGATCGAATTGAGGAATGCTTGATGTGACTCTGCTCAGGTTCTCCGTCGGTTTTGCCTTTGGCGTCGTCTCCTCTGATGAGACCGCGCCTGATATGCTCGCAATACTGTGTGATTGCTCCCTTTCAGCATAGGAATCTCGCGTCGTATGTCTTCTTTCGTCCAATGTTCGATGTGTGTCGGAATCATTCTCCGCACTGTTCTCTTCTGAACGAGATCCTGCCACCTCCTGGGCACCATCAGATGGTAGCGTATTCCTCTGCTGCCACCGGCGCCACCAATTGAACATTGGTCCTATGTTGCAGACCCGCTTCCCAGGTCTTCAGGAGATATCTATAAGCAAGAATGTACTTTACAAGACGAATATAGCGACACCCATCCACACAGTAGCAGTCGAATTGAATCAAGCTCGCGTGACCAAGGAGCCTGGCTTTTCCGTACGATTGATTCGAAACCGACCAAGCGACAATCCGCAACAAAGCTTAAAATAGACAGAAGTCTTCTTGCTCAGAAAAAAGAACCGGATATCATTGTCAGTAACAACCTTGGTTTGATACCATGACGAGAGCATAGATATGATTGTCGCTTGAGGAGCGTCAACGCGAAAAATGACAACCGCTTGTACAGCCCCAAGGTTCGCAGGGCTTGATGCAGCGACCGCACTAAATGCGGGAGCGGAGTACAGTCATGTATCACCAAGCCCAGGAGGGGATCCGAAGCCTGGATTCGTTCAGAAGGGAGAGGCGAGATTGACTCTAGCTTGCACAGACTGATCGCGGTGATGGTGTGCAGATGAAGCCGTCGTCAACTATGAATTGTAATAATTGTGGCTTCACAGAGTTCTACTTCACTCAGCCAACATGTTCGATCTAGGGTTTCTGATACCTGGGTACTGCACGCATGTACTTTATCTGGTTATTTGGACTAAGTGCTTATGGAGGGATCAGAAACGGTAAAAGTACAGCACTTGTCTATCTACCCATGCATGCCCTATTATTCAGTAAAGAAGTTCTAGATCCATGCGCTGCTATCCGGCCCTTTAAGCGAATGAGACGGACGAGTGCACTGTCTGTGAAAGGTGCCTATCAAAGACAGACAAAGATAAGAATACCTTTTGTATTTAACATTTCCCTATAGGTGGCATTCTTTCTTCTGTTGAGTAGATTAAGAGAAACCCTACAGATATTGGCTTGCATTAATAGACGGAATCGGGAGCTCTTCTGCTCGCCAAAAAGAATGGAAGGGTCCAAGTAATTCCTCACGGAAACTTCTGAGCGCGTCGAAGCGGTGAGCGTTGAACATGCCAATTGAGCTCATCTCTTTCTGGGAGAATTGGCGGTTCTCAAACCGGCATAGCTGCCTTTGTTCCAACCATAGCGAATTTTGATGGGGCTTGGAAGTGAGTCGACGGATTGATAGCATCAGGACAGTGATGTCCACAACAGGGCGGATGCGGAAATGCTGATGAGGAAACTTCAGTTCAGGCGGGTCGCGCAGGCAAGACTGCGTGCAAAGCATGGGCTATCATGACCTGGCTCGTTGACCGGAGACGGAGTCTTGTAGGAAGCAATGAACGTAGCGTATGTCTTTTCGGTCCATTGGCACGCCAGTCGTCTGCCTTCATAAAGCTAGACATTTCCTTGCTGTAAGTTCGCAATCATCCAGATCTCTAGTGACCGTCTTAAGCACATCAGCTGTAGCCAACCAACACGGTTGCAAACGATAGACTCCTCTTCCACATCCAGCAACAATGTCATCCTTCGCTTATCAAGGGATTTATTCTGACAACCTCGAGCCATGCTTCAATTACCTTGGGGTGTCAGATATCCTCGACCAGAAGACTTATTTATCAGCTGACATTCATCCATTTTATCCACTTGGGGTGAACATTGCTTCTTCTGAGCGCCACGAGCCGGGATTATGGGATGGCTTCCTTCCTGTAACCTTCAACGATATTAACGCCATCACCCTTCCAAACGCATTTGAGACTGAGCTTGACATGATGCAAGCTTCAGGAGCAGTATTCAACCCGCCGGTCAGTTCTGTCGAGTATGACCAGCGAATATCTTCGGAGATACCGATAGCACCTTTTCCGCCATCCTCTTTGGGATACCTGCAAAATGATTACCAGTATGTAGGCAAACATCCTACAGAGCTGGAGTCGTCCGACCAATGCAGATTCGATGATCCTATGCCTGTACCTCCCGCCGAATCACCTGATGATCGATCATTTAGTCAGGACTTCGATCATCTGAAAAAGCCGATTGATTCGGAAACTCATCCATCGGCTAAGCGTCTTTCACGTTCTCGATTCAGAAACACAAGAGAACCATATGCCGCGGCGACGGTGACAGCAACGAGGTCATCACAGTCCAAGCCCAGAATTCGAAAAGCAACATCCTTCAATTGCTCATTCTCAAGCAACCACACTTCTCGTAAGACACGATCCATGGCTAAATCAAAAAGCGTCCCGCACATGACGAGTAATGTGACTTCCCACCCGCGAGAAGAGCATGCATCTGGCCATAAAGTTTCTTTGACGAAGGAGAAGTTCGCCTTCGTCAATTACACAATGGAGGACAAAGACGAGATACTTGCTGCAGTTGCGCCAAGCGGCACCATGAAAACGAGAGCGAGACGGGAGCAGGAAGCAAGAGAAGAAGCCCGAAGATTGGAAGAGGCGGCATTAGCAGCTATCAGGAGGGCAGGTGGTGATCCGAAAGATTTGAAGCTTTTCATGCACTAAACGCTGGTCGGTAGTGATGCAACATTGCTTTGTTTCTTGTTCCGCATTTCGTACTTTGCGTCGCTGCTTGCCGCAGCGGTCTCACCCTTATTTCTTTATTTGTGTACTCAGTCAAAATATGCATATAGTCAGCCACACGAACATTTTTTCTGAATTGAACGCGGATACTCACCCTGACCAAGCTCAAGCAATCTTGCGATGCAGGAGGAAACTTATTACGAAAAGTCATCGTCGAATTGAGTGTTCAACTGCTTCTTCTTCTTAGGTCGCGGATTTGGGGCTAACCTCTATATCAGCACACAGTATCTACCAATTAAGATGCTTTTCTGGACCATACCCTTCTCATTCTCTTGTATATAGAAATAGCGTAACAGCATGATTGCCTCCTTTCTAAAAATCCCACCAGTGATGCCGTATGGAGGATCAATTGCAGGACTATGCAGAATCCGGTCAACGACAGTTTTATGCTGAAAGCGCAGTCTAGGAATGACCTGAACTTACTCCATGTGCAATGATAAAACGCCTTCAGTGCCGCCAAATCGCTCATTCGCACAACCGAAATATACGTGACGGATATGATATTGTCTCAAGAGAGAAGCACACATGATGCACGGTTCAACCGTGACGTAAAGATCAGTCTCGCGAAAGACAGATCTTGGGTAACTTTTCATTGCTTCTTCAAGTGCGAGAAATTCAGCATGTCTCGTGCCCTGACATAATATCAACATCAGACTCGGGAGTGTTCAATGGCGCCATTTTTGACGAAGAGTTCTGACTTACGTTCACAGCTCTGTTCGTATCATTTATTCCTTTCCCGATAACAGCATCGCGATGAACCAAGACACAACCGACAGGTGTTTCACCGGAAGCAAGTGCGTGCTCACCCTGGAGATATTAGCGTTAGTGCTCTTCTTGCAGTTGCGTCGTTCGAGATAATAACCATACCATCTCAAGGGCCATGCGCATGTACCGTTCGTGCCGGCTATCCATCACGTAGTAACATTTACCAATCAAACATTGCGTGAGCATTAAATTCCAAGTTAAACCCGCTATTTAGTGCTGATATAGAGGTTAGCCCCAAAACGAAGCAGCTGTTGACATCTTGCAGAGTAACGTAGAATTTCATGATAATATTTTGCGATCACCGTCTCATTGGTCAATTCATACTTTCAGCATCACCTGACTTTAGCACTTTACCTTTGCGCCTGTCACATGATCTCGCGCGCTGCGATCGCGTAAAGCGGTCCCGCAAAAGAAGCCCCCTTGACTTCGACACGACACTCCACCCTTACCATGAACCGACCTAGGTCATGCAGAAGATGTGAATTGTCGAACCAGAGAAGACCAGTCAATTGTGTCAGATAGCTTTCTGCCACCGGCCTTCAAAGTGTCGTCGTCAGACGTTGATCAGAAGTTTACGGGCAATCGGACATATCTTTACAACTCAATTGGAGTTTTGCTTCTTCGCTTACTATGAGTAAAATAATAGTGGTGATCCTGACGAGATAGCGATCGTCAGATCCATTTAAGGCTGTCTCGCTTGAGCCCTCACAAGTTGGTTGGATAGACACAGTGATTGCATACCCACGAAGATGGGAATGTGGGCCAATATGATACCTCCTTTCCGACAACTTCGGTCGGAAGGACCCATTCTTGACAACGATAAAGGGAATGCGCCGATGGTCGCTGAAGGGAACAAAGCGTCTCAGACCTCGTGTAAGTTACCAAGCTTCCGAGCGGATTGAAGCTCGCAGGTACGGGGCTGATTCCTTGTTACGAAAAGGGGGGGAATACTCGTTTCGAGGACGAAAGCCTTTATCGAGGAGCATTGCAGAAGGTGAAGCGGAGGCTAGCTCTCATGCGCCTAAAAGGAAGGTGCTTAAATTAAGATATACGGTGGGTGTGGCACGTCATCCAGGTGCCGAATCGATCCCTGGAACTTCCGCACCGGTGTTGCCAACGCCGGCCGATTCGCAAATAGGCGACAATCATGATTTGTATGCACATCAATTGTCGTCAGACTCGTCATTGTCTACTGTACTTGCTTTACCGGAACCTGATGGTTTCGAGGTCGAGTCTCACTGTTCTCGTCACTCGATTGAATGCATACCACCACTTACCTCTGTTGAGCTCGCGCAGCCAAGACCTCCTCCATCAGGATCCCCTCCGGCATGGGCGGAGACGCGTTCTGAAATCTGTGAATCAATTGCATGGTTCCGTTCCAGTCAGGCAGGCTTGTATCATCACGATGGCTTCGCATATGGCCTGCTTATTGACCGGGATAGCGGAGACAGATCTTACATGGACGACGAGATCATCGTCACCCGTGTCGGTGGCGGATGCTCCTTCAAAAATGGCAGGCTCGTTCAAACGAAGAATCATGATGCGACGACAAAAACTTTAGACCCAATCAAGAGGTCACTGGAATACAAAATTCCCGTTGGTGTCATAATAGGACAGAAGAACACCATTTGTCCGACAGAAGTCCCACATCGCTATAATATAGCTGATTTCTTCAGAATCACACATATATGGTTCGAGAAAGTTGACGGCAAAGCCGCGGGACGCATGAGATATGAGAAGTGCGTCTTAGACGAGAAAAGTTGGTGGGCCGCTCCAGCAAGTCCGCTACCTTCCCCTTTGCATGAACGTGATAGTCCTGAGCCGGCAGATCTGGAGGAGAACTGTTTACATTGTAATGCTCCTTCATTAAGGACTTTTACTGTCGGATGGATGTGTCTGAACATACGGTGCAAAAAGTTCTACACAATTGATGGAAAAGACGCCGAAAGCTTGCCCCTGGTTTATGATCCCCGATTCCTGAGAATGAGGACGAGGTTTCACAACGCGCCCAAACCGCTTTACAGTCTCGCTCCGACTACGCTCCTATCACTGACCGCTGCAGGGGTCGATACTGCTACGGCCAAAATCTGTTGGAAAGGAATTATATGCCCAATATGCTCGAGGTGCATATGTCGGAGGTACTGGCAAGGGTGGAAATGTGAAAGCGCCGGTTGCGGGTTTTACCATTTTCCGGGAGTCAAGCCAATACCGCTAAGACTGGTCATCCCTGACCTTGAAATGGGCGCAGCTGGCCACAGTGTACCCTTGCGGCTCAAAAAGGGAGAGATACACCCCAAGATTGAATATTTGAAAGAATATCGCAAGGATACCTTTGAGATACCAGATATGGGGACTATTACTCATTTTGCGTCAAACATAACTATAAATGAGAGAAAGGATGGGCCGAACGACATGTTTCGGCAAATTCAGGAGGCAAACATTGGGCTTGCAAGACATCCCTTGATGATGAGCATGGTTCCACAGATGCTCACTTCTCATTTTGCCGTAAATTTTGGCATGCCTTACAAGTACGTCGTGAACGTTGACAAGAAACGATTTGACGAAGCACCGGAGGTCATAACCAATGCACTTGGTCGACTCAGATGGGCAGCAAAGCAGGTTGCGGGTGAAGGCGCGCAATTGCCCAATGAATTGTTAGCGGTTGGTTATTTCGAGAAGATGGCCATGAATTACCACGACGATGGGGAAAGCTCCCTAGGACCAACAATCACTACACTGTCACTGGGCAGCAAGGCGGAGATGACATTACGCATGAAAAAATCGTACTGGAAGCCTGCTCAACGAAGCCAATTCAACCACCGCAAAGAAGTCATAATCCCTGGCTGTGGTCAGTATGCGAAAAGATCACAGCTCCGTCAGAGGTTCGACGCGAACGAAATTTCCCTGCAACAGTACACGAACCAACGTCAAAAGCTCTTGAGCAGCATCAACAGCAATGAATGCCCTGTACTTGTGCGCATGGAATTAAACCATGGAGATATGGTTGTAATGCATGGTTCTCGGCTGCAAACATTTTACGAACATGCCGTGGAGCCAAAGGGGGATATACGATTCGCGTTGACAGGTAGGCATATTAGACCGGAGGCTGTGCCTCTAGAAGCACAGGAGCTAGATAGCTACAAGCTGCCAAACGCCGTTGACTATGATGGGGATGAGTTTTGAATCGTGAAGAAAGTGCGAACCATATAATCGATGAGGCTGTGATAGTATCTTCGTGAGTGATAGTAACGCAATATGAACATGAACATGAACATGCCATGCCAACCATTCCGTTTTGTATCTCTTGACCCAGTTCCCATGGTCTTGTTATAATCCAGACTGAACCATTGTACCGATGTGCTTGCTGATAGAAATGATGGCCTTGATGGTATCCATTAGACAGATGCGCAAATTGACCCTGGACAGGACAGCAGCTGGAGATGACCATGGTGATCGACCTACCACAAGCAGACCACCACGTCATCGTCGTAAATCGGCATCCTATCCTGGCCCGCATACGAATCCCCAATGGTTTTTATTGCTGATGGAAGAAATCGAACGGGGAAAAGCATCCTCGACTGGATTTGAAGAAGTCTATGTTCGATGCTTGCACTCCGGAGATGGTGCTAACAAGGAGGTGATGAGGTCATTCCAGCAGTAGGAGGGCGCAATGGGATTTGGAGTTTTCCAGGTCTCTAGGAGAACCGCTGATCCGCCTATCAGATTGGAAGAAAGACATATAAGACGTGCTTACAAGACTTCAACTTCTGCAGTGCAACCCAAAAGAGGTTGATAGCAGACAAGAGATCGAAAATCTTCACAATGGACGTGTATACATGACTGACTGTGTGTCTCCTCAACCGATAATCTTACTACCACGTTGCTGCTGTATTGTATGGCGTGATCTCGGACATTTCATGCTCGATGCGAAGAAAGTAAAAGCAGCAAAAAAAAAAAAAAAAAAAAAAAAAAAGTCGAACGACTTGCTACGAGTACGCGGCTGCGGCTCTGCAACTTTGAATTCAGGCACTTCCACTGACCAATGGAAATAGCGTGTGACAGCCTGATATTTTCCCCTAGCGTGAAAACCAGGTAAAACCTTCCTTAACGGTTCTGCATCTATATTAAGGGCAAAAGAAGGAGCTCAGGTGAGGGTTGCTTTGAAGCTTGGATCGTCCGCTGTGGGCTTCATAGCTACGTGGTTACTCCGCTGCGGGGAGACAGCCAGCAGACTGTGTGGAACCCTCCGGGAAGGATAACCCGCTGGACCTCCTGCCTTGAGGATTGCGTTAGGCGATGAAATGTTCAGGCTATGGCCTTCTGTGTCCTTGCCGGCAGTTTTTTTTTTTTTTTTTTCTCTTTAAAAAAGATCGCCTCCACCATGATTACAGCGACGGCTACCAAAGACATTCGATTTTGGAAGAAAGTCTGGTTCGCGAACAGTCCGTCCCAATAAAACCCGGACGTGTAATTGGAGCTGTGCTCAATTCCTTGTTCCTTTCCTTTACACCTTCGTAATACCAATGATCACACAAGATATTTAAAAAGAGCATATCAGATCACTGAACAACCACCATGTCTGCGATACTTGCCCTCTCCGCAAATCTCCAGCGAGTCGTAACCAAGATGACTCGTAAGGGTTTGCAAAAAAAAGGAAGGGCCACAGTTGACACACGTGTTCCCCCTATCAGGGGCTAATGGTTATATTAGCAAAGGAGAAGGAGATGGAGTCTGATGGAGGCCTGTAAAGGGAGTAAACGTGGCAATTTGTTCAAAGCTGACGTTCAAATGGACCTTTGATGTGTAAGTATAGATGAACTACTGCAATTGACGCGATCCAATGTATATAGCTTCTTTGGGAATAGCGCGAACTTGGATGCAAAGGGGGTGTCGATTAAATAAGAATTTCCTGAAAGCGTCGCGTAGCGTGGTCACGTGAAAGAACAATATCAACGGGAATTGAACATGTCGGTGACGGGAAATAGGCCTCAGACTATTTTCATTCCAAGGAATGCAAGCAACTTATTGGATTGTCAGGTGCTTATTTTGCACCTAGACTAGATTTTGTGGCAAGGGGGATACTTGAGTAGTTGTCCCTGCTTGAGGTGGCAGAATTACTAGGGACATCGGCGTAGGCAGTGCGTCTGATCATTGCAAAGTGTGTGTATACCAGTCAGGAAGATCTCGACAGCTCAGCGAACCTGGACTGAACCCTCTTCTTCAACTCATCTGCAGGTTTTACCTTGTCAAATCATTGCGCTGACGCATTATTAAGACCAGTGGAGTCGCAGAACTACTTGAGCAAGTCAAGAGTATTTTGATACCGACTTGACGCTTGCCAATAGATTGCAAACTTCCTGCTCAGGCAAGCGCCGTCCTCGACGCGGTTCACGGCTATTATCAATGTATCTGTCATTTGGTACGGATGCTTAGGTGCGCAATTGGATGTCATTTCCTGGCGATTGCCGAACAGTCGATGAGGACATTTTTAGCAACAACTGCATAGAGAGACAGGGTTTCAGTCCGGTTCGCTCAGCCTGTGCCGTTCGATGAGACAATGGGCACCCAGCCTTGGTTATGTTTCGCCTAGAGGTTCTTGAGTTCCTCCCTGCTTCCACTCTCTCATCTCATGCAAGAGAACGAAGGAAGAGAGAAGGGCAGGCAGGCTTGCCCTTCTGGTTGTCCTTCGTTCAAGCAAAGGACGGTCCGCTAAACACCGGGCGGCACGGTCAGCATGTGAAAGTTTTAAGATTAGAGACACCAGCACGTCGTGGCTGAAGTGGTGAGGAGGAGGATGCCATTGAAGTCGGACAATCCACCCGGTCAGTCAGCGGGATTAGTCAGTTCAGACACACGCCGAGAGACACACAGGAGGTTATAGCTCAAAGCTCGGGGTGGCAATGCGACTATTTGTGCCTAAAGGAGATTACCTAGCCGTCATAATTGGCAGCTTTGCAGTTTGAGAACGGTTCTCAGTACCTATGGTCTCACTTGGTTAGACCATTACTTACGATAGGAGCCATAGCTAGTCTTCTCTCAGTGTGTCTCTCAAGGTTGAAGGTGGGAGTAGAGAAGGAAGAAAGAGAGATGGGGAGAGGGACATACATCCTTGTCGGACCACGATACAAAGTCCCCAAAAGCAAAATCCACTGAGCAAGAAACTGGACGAGTCCATTTTTCTATATACCTTGTCAAGATCGGGGCTTGTCAGGCCCCGTATACACCTGTATGTCTGTCTCTGTCATATTAGACATGGGGCAATATCTGAGAAGGTGATGTTGCCTTTAGGGGTTAATATTCTTTTGCCATTTAAAGGGTTTTAAGCAAGCAAAATTCTTAGAAAGAAGCCCCTAATAGTCAGGCTTACTAGGTCTCCCATTCAAACGATTACTGGGCAAGGGGGTTGCACGAACGCCCAGGATTTCCTTTCGTCGCTAAGCTGGATCTCAGTCTACGGTGACTTACCGTGCGACGATGGCACACGGAACGGATGGAGAAAGCCACGTCCGGATACCGTCAGCGCGAGGAGAATCGGGAAAGCTGAATATGACCTTGGCCAAATTATATTGTGGTCACTAGCTCACCGATAAAGCACTGCATTTTCAAATATAGCACCAGCAGTGGAATCGAAGAGCCACGGCCTGGAAATTATGTCAACCTTCGCAATCCAAGGGGACCATTTTCGGTACAACCAGAGGTGTCAAATATCCCAAATTAGCATCTCAGCCCATTGACCTCATAGGAATATCCCAGACATAAGTCATGGCCCATGGGCGAAGGCATGGTGATTTCCCGGTCAGCACTAGGAATGATAATTCCATGATATCATAATGAAATCAGAAGCTCGCTTATATATAAGATATTCCAACCATCGCTCAAACAAATCAAGCTCTTCTATCAAAAAAACAGAACCAAAAACGAAATCAACCTCGATCATATCACCCACTAAAATCAATAAATCTAATCAACATGCGTTTCTCTACTGTCGCTGCTACTTTGGCTTGCGCTGCCTCTGCCATCGCTGCCCCCGCAGCTTGTCCTGCTCCTAGCTCTGGCTCCGACAATGCGTCCACCAGCAAGGCCTTCGGTGTCGTGTCCATCCACTCTGGTAATGCCGTTCATTACGCTGGCTGGGCCGCTACTCAGAACAGACTTGTTGCTGGCGTCACCGACCAGGGTGCTTCCTGCGATCGTGGTGTGAAGAGCAACAGCGCTACCTTCTACATCAAGGATGGCTCCCTATATCTCTATGCCCAGCCTGCTACACCTCAGGAGGTCTGGGTTGACCGCTCCGGCATGGGTACGTCTTATATGCATGAAAACTCGAAATTTTCATCATTTCATCTCAACCGCTAACTCTTCCCTCACAAACAGGTCAGGGTATCATGGGCTACACCACCGGTGCCCAGCCCGCTCCCAAGAACTCTGAGCGCAAAGGCTGGTCCATCGATGAGAACGACCACTTGCTCTTTGACGGTGTCTCTTTCCTTGCTTGCCCTGGTAAGGACGGCCACAGTCTCTGGGTCTCCACTGGTACCGATAGGCCCGGCTACAACGAGAACTGCGTTGGCATTGCTGCCCGTGTTGTCGAGATTAACGAGCCCGTTGGCTGCCTTTACTCTCAGCAGCAGTAAATAAGCTGCCAGGATCACAAGTTGTGTCGCCTGGGCGGCATTAGCTCACGCTGATCTCCATAGGTCTTTCCTTCAGAATATTGGATAGGCATAGCGTGCGCAGGAAGAATAGAGGGAGGGAAGAGGAAAAGATGGATGAGCATTGAAAGAATCGAATCTTAACCATGACATAGCGAGCATCTTGCACCCTAGTAGACTTACAATCTGCAACCATTCATGAATATATAACGACTTTACTCTATTCTATTCTTTTTTTTTTCCTTTCTAATGTGTACATAGAAAATGAGTGATTTGCTTTCCGTTCCCTACTTCGATAACACGCTGATTCTCTTTTCCCCTTCATGCACTTTTCTTTTCTTGCACACCTTGATACAATGAAGCCAGCTACTTAATAAACAGCGACGTTGAGCACACGCCATCAGGGCAAGATCATCTACAACGCCAGCATTAGCACTAAACGCTAATTCGGCAGTTCCGAATATCGTCCGTCAGATCAACGGCGTTCAAATCGATCTCACTGACAGAAGACGAACCTTGGCAGAGACGACTCGGGATCAACTGAGACCAAAAGGTCTCCTTCTTAAGTGGCAACTAGAGACAAGGAATACGTTGCCGAGTCATGATCAAGGAATAAGAGAGTAGAGAGAAAAACTGCCTACTTGAAATGGCGAGATACTATACCGTGACAGCTTCGAAACTATTGATTCGCTGCATCCAACGCCCTGTCCGGTCTCTTAAACCGTCAGTCACGACATTACCCATCGCAGCAGCGATAGCAGCGGGATTTTCAAGGCCACTATTACCATTTGCAATTGACTTGCTGAAGTCTGAACGGGGTCAAGGTGCGCGACAATTCAGTACCACTCCCCTACAATGGTCGGATTCTAGTCTCTCCACGCCTATACCGAGGGGCCCAGACTGTCCTGAAGTCAAGTCGTTGGTCGCTAGTGGATGGCGATTGGATGAGACAGGGGAAGGGATCAGCAAGATATTTTATTTCAAGACCTTCACGAAGTGTCAGGTAAGCACAAGCAGAGGGGAAATAAAAAAGAATGAAAGAAACTTTGCCTCTTATGAGCAAGGAAGTTTCGAAGGCGGAAGGGAAGAGGGAAGGGAAGGGAAAGGAAGGGCCAATCTCCTAATCAATCTCGTGTACAAGGATTTCTTCAATTTGATCGCAATCCGTAGTAAATCTGCGAAGCATCATTCCACTACGACTATTGTGAGTAATACCCGATTGACAGCAGCGGCACCCAACGTGCCTTTCAGGGGAGAGAGAGGGAGAGGGAGAGAGAATAACAATAGCATCGTTCAGATCAGATTATATTCGATCATTTGAAAAGAAAAAAGAAATAAAAAAAAATAAAAGACAACAATTCGCTGATTGATACCACTCACTCACAGAAGTTCCGTTCAGTCCACGTCCATTGGACTACGCACATTCCAGCCAGCTTATCAAGTCTCGACATTGCAATGGCGAGGTTCTGCGAGGAGCAGGCAAAAATTGTCGGGGACGTGGATGCTAGTCAGATCACTACTTGCTGAACCTCAGCAGATAGGATAGGATACGACCAGCATATCCCGAAGGATTGTGAAATTAAGAAGGGGGCGATCGAAGCGATGGAAGGTTGATATCATGTCCAGTTCATTGTAACATAGGAAAGATTAAAGGCGTTCTGAGGGACGCACGAACGAGTGCTTTTCTTTTCTTTTCTTCTTTTTCTTTTGTTTTTATTCATGTCTGTCTCTGATTGTTCATCCCTTCTTTCTTTGCTTTCTGAGAAAGTACGCAAGGAGGAAAGGATTCTAGAAGGAAAGGAGAAAAATAAGGGCAAAGCCTGCATTCAAGAAACGACGATATGGAACTTGCGTTTTGGGGGGTGGGGGAAAGGGGAAAGACCAGAAACCCCAATGTCATGCGGATTTGTGATCACAGAAACAGAGAAAGAAATTGCAGAGGTCTCTAGCCCCAAAGACACACAAAGGAGAGGATACTCACTCATACACCCAAGGGTATCGCTGAACAAAATCCCCAAGAGACACGCCTCACAAATGGGAGAAAAGGAAGCAAAAAAAGGGGGGCCGAGAAGAGGAAAGGGAGGGAAAGGAGCTTTGATAGCTTGATCCACGAAAAGGACCGTGGAGATTCGTGTTGCCCAATTAGATAGGAGAGGCTTTGAGAAAGAGGAGAAAGACGGGACTCTCGGATGAGGAATGGATCGCTACATCACGCACACACATGGTTGGCAAAGATAAAGAAATGGGTATGGTTTTGGAGGAAGAAGACAAAAGGGGATGTAGCTGAATCAACGAACGACCGACCGACCCAACGAACGAGACAGGAAAAGAGGAAAAATAAAAAAGAAAACACACTAAAAAGAAAAGACACTCCCGAAATAGTGCGCAGACATGTTAAGGAAAGGGGGGGGGGGGAAAGAAAAAAAGAACAAAGACAGAAGTAATAAAACTCGAATGGCTAACACGCTCAAGTTAAATCATAGACCCTCCGTGCTATGAGTGCTTCGCAAACGAGGTCGAAGCGAGACTCTTCTCATAGCGCCAGTATTCACATTCTGTACCGATTGCGGTGGTGGTGCATTGCTACTGTACGCACCGCTAGCATTATTAGCCCCATCATTCTGAGCAGCAGCACCCATCGATGTCCGCGCCGGTGCTGCATTGCCAACACTGCGCGTGCGGGGCCTTAAGTGCAACGGTTGCGTGGTTCTAGTACGGATTCCGAATCCTTGAAGAGCGACGGATGCGTTCACTTTTTCATTCCCATTGGGGGAATTGAGGAAGTTCGGAACCGCCGGGGATGTAGGTGAGTTGCCTGCCGCCGCGCCTTTCGTACCGCCATCACCAGTGCTCATCGCTTGCTTCTTGCCGAGCATTGCGCCTAATCCGAATCTGCGTAATCCCGGTTGTACGTTCATATTCGTGTAATTGGCTAAAGGGACATGAGTAGATACGGTCGACCCAGCAGATGACTGTTGCTGCTGCTGCTGTTGAGGCAAGTTTGTGGAAGCATGCGGAGTAAATGTCCTAGTCCGCAAAGGCGCCTGGAAGGAAAATTGTGGTGTCACAGAGCCAGTTTGGATGCGAGAGAAGGCGGAGCTTTGCTGACGAACGCGCGGCATCTGTGCTGGTTGACCTCCTTGTTGTTGCTGTTGCTGCTGTTGCTGCTCCTCTTGCTGTTGCTGTTGTTGTTGAGCTTGCACCTCAGAATCGTAAGCTATTTCACGAGAAAGTCTTCGCTCCCTGAAACCCGAGGTAGTCAATGAAAGGCGATTGGCCTTGTTCAGTGGTCCATTGGCGAAGGAAACACGACTGACTGTCCGCGATCTCACATTTCCTCCTGGTACCGCAGACAACGGTATTGGGGAGGACTGATTAATCTGGTTATCGATTGTGTGGTCTGGCGCAGTGTCGAGCCCGATCTCTTGCTGTAGACGTCTCGTCTTGAAAACAGTCGATAGCCGGGAAAGTCGACTACTAGACGATGGCGCTATTGCTGGCGAAGCGATTGAGTTCGTACTCTTAGCATTTTGTTTCGCGGCTTTTGCTCCCGTGAGCTGAATAGCGGTAAAGACCGCATCTACGGAGAGTTGTGTTTGGGGAGATGCCGCAGAAGAAGAATCGATGATGAGCGAGTTCCGAGGCGAGGCGGTGTTCGAGGCTAGTGGATTAGCAGGGGGGTTCAAAAAAGCTGAGTTGCGTTTCTCGCGTCGTGGGGCAGTGCTAGGCATTCGCTGCAATCCAGAGAACCCTTGCGATACTTGCTGCTGCTGACTCGTGTCCGATGTATCGTAGTAACTACTCTCATTGCGCCTGTGATAACCGCCAGAGTGAATAGGCGCATTGACAACATATTCAGGGTCATTGATGCCACTGTCCATCCCAACGGGTTCAGGTCTGTCGTATTCATTATTACCACTGGAGCTTGCGTCAACGATGCCATTCGTGTACGCGTTGACATCTTGCGAGCCATCGGCACCGTTACTGAATTCAATCTCCGAATTGCCCTTGGACTTGGAAGAAGCATCAATAATGTCGTCTGCGAGCGCCAAGCAGAGCTCAGTCAGATCTCGACAGACGCTATCCGCCTTTCGCCTTGCCTGACGGTCACCCATTGGTAACGAGATGCCTAAACCGGTGTTATTGCTGTTCGTACCCGTGGCCGTGGAACCTAGCAGCGCAGCGAGTACCAGAGCGTCCTGTGTCGTGTTTTGCAAAGCACGGTAGACAGCGGTACCGACGTGAGGTTTGACTTTTGCAAGTGACGTATGAAGAAGGGGATGTAATTGGTTGACATCGATGCCACTGCTACCGCCATTGCTCGGGGTGATGCTGCCTTCTAATTGACTCCTTGAGATATCTTCTGCTGGTGAAGTTGTTTCGGCTGCAGCTGATTGCGATCTCTTAGGTGATTCAATCACGTATCTTGGTGACTCTGTTACTGCTGTTCTGGGCCTATCGTCCCTCTCACGGATCGTGTGGGAGTCAGGAGGAGGTTCGATCTTTCCCGTGATTTCAAGTCGTTTAATTCGTAATTTCAAATCGTCAAGTTCATTCCAAACAGTTGATGACGCATTTTCAGGTTCTTCCAAAACACTCTCCTGTTGCGCATATGGTTGTTTCTCAGTTGAGCAAGAACTTCCCCAAGATCGGCTATTATGAGTCGATGAAGAAAGACTGCTACCTGCACATTGCTTTGAATTCGGGACGTAAGAAGGAACTTGGTGGTTATGTGATTGCGTATGTGTATGTGCATCTTCATGTACCGATATACTCGATCTGGGGAGACGGCCGTCGATGGCCGAAGGCGATCTCTCATCAATGTGTCGATTGTCAACGGAGCGAGGATGGCGCCCGAAATATCTCATGCGACTTGCTTCATCGAGTGGATGAAGAGAAGGAGGGCTCCTTCTGAGCCGAGGATTAGATCGGTCTCGTTCACCGTCAGTTAATCGTCCCTTGCGAACGGGAGATCCGAGTGGAGGTGGTACTGGAGCTTCTTCAATGCCGACATGTCGGGACCCGAGACGCGACGGAATGCCCGACTTTGACTGTGACAGTGTTTCAAGAAGCGATCGGAGTAAAGATTAGTCCTATGGTAGAGGTGATCGTGGGAAATATGCAGAAGCGGATGGGAAGGTAATCAAACCAGATAGCAGGAGACTGGAAAAGAAGAGAGCGAGGTAAAGGCGCAAAAAAGGAAAAAAAAAAAACAAGAAAAAGAGACAAAAAAAAAAGATAATAATGAATTGAGAAACAGTAAAACTCACGCTTCGTTTCTCCCTTGGAAAAGACGGCATTGAGTTCCTCCCAATCTTTCTCGTCGACGATGATCGCGCAATATTCAAAAAAACATCTTCACCACCTTTAACTGATTTTCCACTGTCCGCCATTGATTCGATGCTACTTGTATCAATGCGGGGTTCTTGATAGGAAACAACTCTCTGACCGTTTCGTCCTTCGTAGAATTCAGCCATTGCTCCTGTATTATCCTCGTTGCAATCGTTACTGCCGTCTTGATCGACCTGGTTGGCGTTATTGGCAACGTCGTTGTCGTTGTCGTTGTCGCCGTCGCCGTCGCCCGAATCTGTCGCCCTAAATCGAGCAGTTCTGCCGGCCGTTGCCACAATTTGGCGTTCAGATGGAGGACGGGTAAGAACTGGAGGAGTGCTGACAACCGAGGCGTTATCGAGATTGGTATTGCGACTATTGCTGAACGAGGTAAACCGTCTGTGGTAACCACCGCTTTCCTTTCTAAGGCTGAATGAGGGGACACGAGAAGATGTTCTGCGAGCTTCTGAAACGGCAGCGGTAGTATTGATGTTGTTTGTATTCAAATTGGAATTGAAACCTGAAGTTGAATCGACAACGTCAGCGACAGCGACAGCGAGAGTGGCGATGTCCTCGGTTTTATTATGATTATGATTATTATATGTATTATCGGCTGTAACGGTGACGGTGGTGTCAGGAGTATTTCTCTTTGACGAAAAGATGGCGCCACTCGAATCGCCCTGTGCGTCGTTGTTTTGGAACCTCTCACCCGATGCCGAACGGTCTGTGCCACCCGTCAGTGATGAGGGAATGGTAGGCAGTCTGTGCTCCGTCCAACGAACTGATGGTGAACAGAAAGAAGAAAAGGTGACAGATCGTGAAGCGCTGGTGATGCTGTTGGCACCCTTGGTATCGGTATTGAAGAAATGATTGGTGCTGCCAGGGCTGCTGGTAGGTCGTGCGATCTCAGAACTAGCACTGCCTGAACGCCTCCTGCGAGAGTATAGAGACGGTCGATCTATAAACGATTGACTGAGTGCTTGAGAACGATGTCGTTGATGATGATGATGAAGTTGTTGATATTGCTGCTGTTCAGTGTGTTGAGGATGAGCGTACAAAGGTGCAGATCGGGTTTGTGTCAATGGTACGCCGTGATTGGCATGCAATCTCTCGTTCTCTTTTCTTTTCCCTGACTGGTCAAATTCTTCCTCTTCTTGCTCCTCCTCCTCCTCCTTCTCTTCTTCTTCTTCTTCTTCTTCTTTTCCTTTCTGTAGTTCTTCCTTTTCCTGACCTTCCAAATGTTGTCCGTCTTTGCTCTCTCCTCCACTCACCTCCTGTTCTTGTCGCTTACCGATTCTATCAGATTGTTCGAGATCCTGACTATGCTGACTCCAAAACCGCCCTGATCTCGAGAATTGACGACGAACAGATGCAGATGCAGTTCGCGGAGTTCTAATCTGAGTCTGAGTCTGAGTCTGATTGTTCTTCTCCTCCTCCTCTTCTTCTTCTTCCTCCTCCTCCTCCTCCCCCTTCTTCTTCCTAAACTCTCGAGAGGAAATAATACGTCGGAGAGATAGTCTCGAATGGCATATGGAAGTGTGCGTGTTGTTGTTACCGTTTTCAACGTGTTCGTTATGATTGCTATCTCTGACCGAATCGTCGGAAGGTTCGCTATCCTTATTACTCGTCTGACCCACTGAACCACTTCCCAATTGGCGACGCGGTGTTGCAGTCACTGTTGTCGCTGTCGATGTAGATGTCGATGTCGATGTTGGTGTCGATGTCGTTGTCAATGACGATGATCTCGTTAAGGATGGAGGAAATGGCTTTTGATTTACTAATCCGGTGGCACTAGACTCTGACACCAAACGGTGGTGCCACGGTCGAAACCCAGGGACTCTGGACGATGGGGTGGCCGAAGCGGCGGTCGCGGTTGCAGTCGCGGCAGCAGGAGGAAAATAAGAGGTGGAAGGAGCAGCAGATGGCGACGACGAGGATGATGATAGGAACGAAGGTTTTGAGAGGGATTGATGACGGCTGGGAACAGCTGATGTATTCCTTCGCTGCTGCGATTGTTGTTGTTGCGGTGGTGGTGGTGGTGGTGGTGGTGGTGGTGATCGCTGCTTCTGCTGGTAGCGGTAATGTGGCTGGCAAG
>JAGYHZ010000477.1:0-10024 GCA_024244195.1 Ascosphaera aggregata | reverse complement strand
TACTATCCGTGATTTCCTCATTTCACTACTTCCTAAGCACTACCACCTCCCCCCGATAAGCAGATCTGAGCACCTACTTCCGTGCTGTTGCTTACAATCTCTAGGGAGTTCTTTTGAAGCTTGAAAATCAACATACCGATTCACTGAATACTCGTTCATCTTCTCGAAAATCCACAAGCTGTTCATGCTATTGCTTCTGGCTGCTGCAATGGTGCATAGATACATGACGGCAGAGAAGACGGGTACATTCGCTACCAATTGGGGTCTCAACCCGTGCATCTCAAAGTCCGTCGCATTTATGGTCCGGTCAAATCACTCGATTTCGTGTTATCAGAAACCGAAATGCTGTGCACGTAAAAGGAATTGCCAGCGGAGGACTGAAGAGAGAGCGCGCGCCTCAACGCCGCTCCAATCTGCATACTGCACTTCACGGCATCTCTACCTGTAAGCGCTCAGACAAGAATGCAACATCAATCATTTACGTTTATATTAGTCAAATGTCATCCATGAAGCCAAGTGTGGGAGGTGCCTTGGAGGTGAGATACATGCACAGCCTATCGTGACTCTCGTACCTTCGATTTTACCACTCTTACAGGACGAAGTGATTGGATAAGAGAGGCAGATCGTTTCGTTCTCCCTGTGCTCGCAACAAGCGTGTGCTCGCCCTTCTTCTGCCACAATTTGCAATAGTTGATTGTTGCATGCAGCCAGCAACAGCATGAGCAATCCCCAGTACTGCAACAAGTACCCGTATGTACCCTTCTCTTTCAACTTTTGTTTATCAATTTGATCACTTTATGACAACCTCTTTTTCCAAACAGGTTCGTGCATTGCAGGGAGTACTGAAACGCTACGCGGGAAAATAGCCAGGTGCGAGTCAAGGTACACCCTCCTCCGAAGCAAGGCCCACAACGAAGGGGCCGGTACAAGCCGTTGGCTATTGTCCGTGAAATGCAGATACGTATTGTTGCGTCCGGCTTGGGAATGCGATGAGACGACCCACCGAGCAACCACTTTTCCAAGGCCCCCATTTCGTGGTCGATGTCTGCGGTTGCGGCTGGAGCTGGACGGGTTCAAAAACTGCCCGAAATCCTTGGTTCGACAGACCTTTAATGATTCCTTTCAACCCCTTCTCGCTTTTCTGGTTCCGCCTCGCGAGTTTGCAGAATCTTCTGACTCATTTGTGACTTGGAGCCCGCATTATATCCTATTCTTCTATTTATTTTTCTCCGTTATTCCTCACTATGTTAGAAGGATAATTATCATTGCTCGGAATCTTTGTAGTTCAACATCTACATTTCACCTTATACAGGAAGCAGAAGGACAGCGAGAGACTTTTTGCAAAGGAATTGCAAGGTTCTATCACCAGCTCTCAGGGAGTATCAACCTTGGATTGCAACCTGCGCCCCAGGGCAACCGCAACTACCTCTTCTACTGGACGTTGATCTGGGAGGAAATTGCTTCGGAATCACTACTCTGAAGTTGCCTGTGCAAACCATTCACTCTTTTCCCAAGGCTTAGCTAGTAAAGCCACGACAGCCATGGGTTCTCCAGAAGAAGACATATCCTCCGTCCCATTGGGGGCATCATATGGGGAGAAGACTATCAGAAATCCTTCTACTGGTTCCGGCGGTCAATATGACACTGATTCAGAGAAGGCCACGCCCGCTAGTGCCAAACCTCTGCCAGAACTACAGCGTCGCTTGAAGAGTCGACACTTGCAGATGATTGCCATTGGTACGTTCGGATCATCCCTGTCGCGCATGAAACAGGTTTCCTTTTGGCGCTGTGGAGGACAGACGGGGTAAAAGAATAAGGAAAACCAACAGGGATTAACGCTAATACCTTGTTATTTCTAGGTGGAACAATTGGTACAGGTCTTTTCATCGGTTCTGGTGGTTCTCTTGCTCAGGCTGGTCCTGCCAGCGCTCTCATCGCATATGCGTTCGTTGGCACAATTGTCTACTCCATCATATGCTCGCTGGGCGAGATGGCTACATACCTGCCCATTTCGGGCGCATTTACAGCATACGCGAACCGGTTTGTCGACAACAGCCTTGGATTCTCAATGGGTTGGCTGTACTGGTTCTCTTGGTCCATTACATTTCCGCTAGAGCTTACCGCGACCGGCATCATTATCAACTACTGGAATGATTCAGTCAATCAGGGCATCTTCATCGCTGTCTCCTGGGCTCTCATCCTCGGTACTAATCTCTTGCCGGTTAGCTGCTACGGTGAAATTGAGTTCTGGTTCTCCCTCATCAAGTGTATAACCGTCGTTGGTTTCATGATATTCGGTATTTGCATCAATGCTGGTGTCGGCAAGGAAGGTTATATTGGCTTCAAGTATTGGCACGATCCTGGGGCTTTTGCTCCTTTCAAGACTGATATCATCGGTGAGGACAGACTTGGCCTTTGCAAGTTCGTCGGTTTCTGGGCTGTCCTCGTGCAGGCTGGTTTTTCATATCAGGGTACAGAGTTGGTGGGTATTGCTGCCGGCGAGACCAAGGACCCTCGCAAGTCCGTGCCGTCGGCAATTAAGAAGACGTTCTATCGCATCATCTTCCTCTTCGTCCTTACCGTCTTCTTCATCGGTATCTTGATCCCGCACAACGAACCTCAGCTCTTGTCCCCCGCCCAAGACGCCTCCGCATCTCCTATGGTCATTGCCGCCAAGCGCGCCGGTGTAACTGTGCTTCCGGATTTCATCAACGCTGTTTTGTTGACGGTTGTTCTTTCTGCCGCTAATTCAAATGTTTACTCTGGCAGCCGTGTCTTGGTTGGTCTTGCTCACGATAGGTGTGCCCCCCTTATTTTCCAGTACACCAACCGCTTCGGTGTTCCCGTCTTCGCAGTTATCTTCACATCTTTGATGGGATTGCTTGGTTTTCTGAATCTTTCCAGCGGTGGTACTCGGGCCTTCAACTGGTTACAGAACATCTCTTCTATTGCTGGTTTCACCTCCTGGATGGGCATCCAGGTCTGTCACCTTTGCTTCATGAGGGCACTCAAGGCCCGCAACATCAGTCGTGATACGTTACCATACAAGGCTCCTTTCCAACCCTACTTTACTTACTACGGTCTGGTCAGCTGCGTTATCATTGTCTTGACGCAAGGATTCCAAGCTTTCATGCCTTGGGATACCTCTGCTTTCTTTGCCGCCTATATCTCCTTGATCATTTGGGTGGTACTCTACGTCGGCCATAAGCTAATTATGCGCCCACCGTATGTCAAGCCTGGCGAGGCTGATATTGATACTGGCCGACTACCGGATGCACTATCCGATTCCTGGGCTACAGGAGAGGCGTCACGACCGAATGGTTGGAAGGAGCGAATCAAGCATCGCGCCTCCGCTATCTTCCTATGAAAAAAACAAGCATCGCGAGCAAGGTTGATGCCTCCTAGCCCTACATCTCGTCTTTCTCACTATATAATCTGATTTAGAAGCATTTTCACCTAGTCTCGTTGGCTGCTTTTTCAAGAGTGTTTCCGTTGCGTCTGTCGTTGTTCATATGACTTTCCGATCTTGTCCCTCCTACTTATTTTTGCTTACGCTTGCTGAACTGGCATAGCGGTGTAAATCAACATCCCTTCCAGGTCGCTTGTCTTTTTTATTTTTTCACCCTCCTTAATTCTACTACTTGAATAAGATTGTTTCATCTAGCCTTTTCAAGATGATTAGCCAGCGATGATCAACCAGCAATAATGAGAGGATATGGATGTTGACGATGAATGTGATCTTTCGCCGGTTGTGACGTTCCTGACAGCGAGGCCAGGCTGGGGATGCCCAGCGTATACTATTGTGACTGTGCATATCAGGGGTTCCCTTTGTCTTCTTGATCTGTCTTACTCTTGACGCAGTATTCTGTACATATCATATGAACTCATATATATGAAACGAAATAAACCTGTTCAAGAAGAGCAAGAAAGGAAAAGAAAATTGCACCACTTGACTTGACATTGTTCTTCTTCACCGTCAGAGAAGTGCATTCATCCTGCAAATGAACGCACGTCCTCCAAGGTCAACCCTCTTGTTGCGCTCCAGTTATTGGGAGTGATAAGGCCGTCTATCCTATAGCAGAGAAGCAAAAACCATCAATATCCCGTCCACTATGCAGAGTCATCAATCTTCAGGGAATATAAAGAACAATATGGTACAATGGACCAGGTGAGCCATCAGCCGCGGGGTAATGAATAAATGGAAATGCACGCTATGCTCACCATGCAGAACAATAGGCAAGATAGTATATCTCAAATAAGGTACATATAGGTACGAGTCGGGAGGATAAGACTTGTAAAGGAAGATGAAAACAAAAAAAAAAAACAGGAGGCGACGGAAGGAGAATGACAAAGAGGAGACTTTAACTTGCCCTGGGCCTCAGCAGGTAGGAAGGATAAGGAGAGTCAATAGCCCCGTCTTGGGATAATTCCGCATTCCCAGGGGCATTATCGATACAGGCCTCCTCGTCGTCGGCTGCAACCCTTCTAAAGCCACCAGACTCCGGACGGACGCCCCTTTCGAATGGGTTGTGACATTGCACATGGTTGATCGGCGGAAAGTAATGGCGAAAGGTAAGGTATGCGATGAACAAGCCTAGCAGTGATCCCGCCGTGACATCGTAAATGTCATGACGGTAATCAGCCAGTCGGGAACAGGCTATGATTATTGATCCAAAAAAAGGCGAGACAGCAAGGCAGATGCTGGCGATCGTTCCGCGAGCGTTGAAGGCATGAGTTTGACTGGCTAGAAAGCTATGCCGGTCACGCATGTTAGCCAAGTACCTAAGATAGTATGATCAAGGCTTCGGCCAACCCCGTCATGCTAGTTGGCTGGCTGGCAGAATGATCAAGTGGCAACCTACAATCCAAGATATCCAAAACCAGACCAGGCGAAGCTGCTATGACCACTTGGAAAACTCCTCCATCCCTCCTGCAATATGTGATCGTCGTCCACGGTGCACACTTTCCATGATACCCATTGATGAAGCGGAGTGCCCAACTCAGGCTGGCATCGTGATATCAGATCTGGCCTAGGCCGTCCGATTGCATTTTTGAGAATATCCGTCACTAAAGACGTGAGCCAGACGCATGTCAAGAAGCCTAAGACCGAAACATGGGAGAAGTGCTTGTCGGGCCGTAGAATGGCACACCATAACATAATGATTATCAGCGGTAACAAACCGGCGTAGACAACGGACATCCCTGAGACGAGAACGGTGATTAGCATCGCAACATCAACATGTGATACGGATTTTGCTATGCTCCATTCCTCCTGTTAATCTTTGAAGTTCATTCATCCATTGACTTGTTTGCTTGTTCTTTTTTTTTTCTTTTTTTTTTTTGCAGATGACCTACAAGAAGACACTCTCTCATGTTCCGCGAAGGGGAATTGGATGGAGGGGTCATCGAGGCGAAACATGCGATGCATTGGCGTAGCGAACATTTGCAGCTGAGTACAAAGAAGGTCAGCATCAACTATAATCAGAACGAAAAGGCAAGGGCTCGATATAACTCACCACAAACCATCCTGCGATGATACAGATTAGACAGAGATAATCAACCGCATATGATCTCTCTAGGTACCTGGCCAGAGCACCAACAACGCCAGGTTCAGTATTCCAATCGCTCATGGTAGCAGCAGCATCAGTGCCGGATCGAGCGCCAGCAATAGGTGAGCGTGAATTATTCCGCCTTGGTAGCTGAGTGGACGGCATTTGTTCTTATGTATGATGTGACTCCCTGCTGTTCTGTTACAAGCTAGAAAATCCGTACCCTGCAGGCTGAAAGGCTTGTTGCCATCTCTCCTGCCCGTACAGCTCCTCGGTGTACCGTCTTGCTAGCTGTGCTTAGTCCAGCAGTCAATGTGCAATGGAAATGGATATCAGCTGTTTTTCCTTATCTTTTCTAGTCTCTAGGTAGTTCTGTCTTGCTGTTTTCTTATCTGCCTGATTCTCGCTCTGATGGTACCTAAAGTCTTGCCCCGGCCCGGTCTGGGTTCTGAGTCCGGCCCGGTGGCGTGGGCATCCCCTATGTTTCCAATTGTACGAGGATGCGTATTGCCGCCTGGAGGAATTCATTGCTCTGAAAACCACCACTTGAGCTACAGGGTTGCTTCTCCCTATAGGTCGGAACCTTTAGGCCTTCTGGTTTGAACTGTCCAGCGCCTGAAGTCCGGTTCAAGCCAGAACACTCGTCGGTAGGAAAGCATTCAAATGTCCTGAGTTTAATGCCAACCTCCACTGTGCCACAACCGCCAACACGCGGCGTTCATGGCAGCTTAATTAGGACATTTGCCCCCTATATTGCTCAATTATGGAAGGGATTCTTGGTTGTAGTTCAAGGGACGAACCGCGTTGTGGTAAACTAGTAGCCGAAGCACGGAATAACGCCACTCGGGCCTGATTCTTAGAAGGTGAGAAAGCTTGAATAAGGATGATGTGCCATTCAATTTCATTCCGCGATATGTTCCATGATCTTCTTAAGTTAAAAACATGCTATACGGTCTTTTCTACGTCATCCATTTTTTAGCCATGTGAAGGTTTTGAATAGCTGCCAATCCATATTGCTCGGCGGCATTCGTAGACAACCAAGGGGCCTCCTCCACTGATATCAAAACATTACTACCATTCACAATGGACGTATTCCATGGTGTGCTGGGCGTAAAATCCAAGCCGTTATGCGAGTACCAGAAGTCGTTCCATGCTTTTTGTGCCGCCGTTGCGTTGTCCGTTCTCCACGCGTGATACGCCTCGAGGCGCGAGTGTCCCTGGAACAGGGTGTTCTGAGTCCACGAGGATCCAAAAGTTGCATTCTGGAGCGCAGCGCTGGTGTGGTAATACTCGCAGTATTGAAGAAAGGCTTTGTCAAAGCCCGCAGGGAGGTCATCACCATAGTAGTCAACCATTTCGGAGACAACTTCGAGCATACCAAAGACAGCGTTGAGTTGATTGACATTGATGTACCCCTTATTGTCGGGGTCCGCCGGTGGGGGGCTTATGCTGTCGTTGTCAAAATGAAGCAGTCCATACCCAGTTAGGAAGCCATTTCTCAATTTTCCAATCCCGGTCGCTGCGTTCATAAGCTTCATGCGAGCCTCCTCCCATCGCTTGCCATGACGTGCCCATTCTATCAACCACCCTGCGGCTAGTGAGGGCCAGTCCGTGCCCAAGGTTATGGATGCTGGCTCACCAGGGTTTGGTTTTCAGTCATCTGTGCGTACCTTCCTTTGGTCATCAAGGATATCGAAAGTCCTATCGGAATTGAGAGCTTCATCGAGCAGTTCCCCGACTCGCTCATCACCACCGGATAAGAAGTAAAAATACTTTCAATACTGGGGCTGAGTGATGCGTACTTGCTTACCACTGTCCGAGAAGTGCTGAACGCCATGACGTGTCCCAAGACCATTCCATCTGCCGTAATTGTAGACATCGACTTCAGAAGTGTGCCTGAGCATGGCCTCCGCAAATCGATAGACATCAGGTCGCCCCGTGTGGAGGTAGTATTGCCAGAGCCACATGTCACTTGACAATTCAGAATTGTCCCCCCACGCATACCCCCAAATGTCATACGCCAAATATGTTTGTCATTGTCGTAGGTATGCATAACATCGCCGTAGTCAAGGAAGCCATACCAACGACGGTACACCACCTGCTTCTTATAGAACTCTATTAGAAGGTCACGATGTTCTTCAATGAGCTTGGCTTCAGAGGTCGTATTGTCTTGGCCATCCCAATAGCTTCCTAAAGCACGGGTTTGCTGAATGTGAGCCACGTCGGCTGTCAGGGCAGGAGAAAGGTTCATATGCTTGCTCAGCGTAGCGAGATAGTCCGCCGAGGGAGTTGCATCGAATGCATGAAGAGATACTTCGCTAGACCGAGAGATACCGTAAGGTGTATTAAGCCCCGGCTCATAATCCTCGTATGTTATCTCTAGGGCGTCCAATTGCGTAGAATAGTTATTCATGCCCATGTGATCATGGAAGGGTCGAAGGTCAAGTGGTGTCGCCTCAGGGATATACAACCAGAGAGTTAATTTATCCTTATCCTCACCGGCATTAGTGATTTCGAAACCATTGGGATACCTCTTCCAGAAATCACGTAAACCAAGGGCAAGGCCACCCTTTGTGGCGCCTCCTAGATATGCTAGACCGTCAGAACGCGTGCCACCGGGGATTTCACCCAGCCTTGTCCCCTCTTTGTACGCTTCGCTAAAGTGAACCCATCAGGGGAAAGCTGTTTCAACTTAGAGTCGTTCCAGATGGGAACCCATTTTAGTCTGGTCGTGGCTCTCTTATCCCAGGTCTCCTTGTCCGGCAATTTCTTGCCCTCAAATTGTGCCATCCTGACCTTTTGCCCAGGGTCACGACGTAGACCAGTGATACCATGAACAGCTTCGTGGAGATAGCCATCATCAACGCCAGGCAGGCGGATATGTCTATCGTATAGTTCTTCCCCCTTCAGAGGCACCTCAAACTGAATTACCAGGCCTCGGATGAAGTCATTGTCGTGGTCACCGTCAAAGATTATGCTATGCATGATACGAATGGATGAAGAACCAGCGTATAGATAGAATCGTACAGAGAAAGGAAGCCAATTATTGTGTTTGCCAGACACAACACGATGTTTGCCGTGAACTGTTATGAGTGTTCGAGATGTGTTTTCGTCACTAACAGTGACATTATCAATGCTGCTCTCAAAGTCGTCGTAATTAATTTGGGTATCGCTGAGCTCGGAGGAGTCCAGAAGTTTGTCTTGAAGCTGCAGTATCAACTTGCCATATTCTCCAACCTATGAACCATTCGCGGTTGTGATAGATTTGACAAGGACGTTCCCCGATTTAGGGAAGGTGGCAATGATATTGCCGGTGTCAACACTGACATGCCCCTCCACATCTTCAACGCTAGTGGTAGTTGATGGGGTATTTGAGCGTTTGCAACCTATGTGGGGTGACGATGAGGATGATGGTGTTGGCTTCACAAAATACTGATTGTGCACGTACCCCGTCGGGGGAAGAGCGTGGCCAGTCCATTGGATTGAACCGTCTCGCCAGTAGCCAGTCACCCATGATTGCAGAGGAAATACATCATCAGAGTATTCTGGTGAGATGGTGAATTCAGTTTCGTTTGGGTAATATTTCCCCCCTGTGGCCAAGGGAGACCGAAGGTAGTCCCTGGGTTATAGTCCGGAGTTCCATCAAGCCAATGGATTTTTGACATCAGACGACGAGTTCGTATCTCTTTTCTGCAATGGCAATGCAGCCGCAAGCTGCGATAAGAGAGCGGAAAAGCGCAAATAGTGAAAAGCCCCTCGCCGTTCTCCGAAAGAGTCAGCAGGAGAATGGAGATGATTGTTTCACTGAGGCCGCAATCCTGACTGCTGTTCACACGGCAAGGCGTTGCTATATAAGAGCTCTCAGGAATCTCAATTTGATTCATTCCCGGCAGTATCACTGCGCGAGAAGAATCCGAGATCGAGCCTCACCAGATCATAGCGAGTTAAGTTGATATCATCGAGCGTGAAGCGGAATACCCCTGCTCCAGGTGTGTACTACATCGTTCACCAACAACGAAAGAAGTAACAGTCGGGACTTCATCGAACGGATGAGATTCACCGTGGAAGAGACCCCTCATACTTCGGCATGATATGGTGCGAAGGGGTATTATCCATCCAAGATTGACCTGCGGTAAACGACCATAATCACCCCCTGTGCTTGACCCCATCCATAATCGATGGCAAACTATTAGGCCGAGCCTTGCGAGGGTTGTGATGACCTTGCGACCAAATACCCCCTTAAAATGCGGGGGAAAGCAGGCGTGCAGTATGCCGGTAAGACATGTAAGTCTTTTGTGCTCCAATCAAAGTAGACATCTCGTCTATCTTCAAGAATGGGCCACCAGTACTCTGACTTGGGGGCGGTGGTAGTCCTCAGTGTGATCTTGGACGGACTTGGTGATTCTAAGCAGAGCTCATCCTGCCCTGTCTTGCGCATTGCAAGCAAGCACTATTCAAAGACCCGATATACATCG
>JAGYHZ010000476.1:0-10027 GCA_024244195.1 Ascosphaera aggregata | reverse complement strand
GGCGCTCTGGTCAAGAATCCCCTTCAGGACAGCTACTGGAAGCTGCAAGTCTTCGCTGGAGTAATGATGATTGCTGGAGGGACAAGTCTCCTGCTTGCGAGAATCAGCAAAACAGGAACCCGATTAATGGTAGTTTTTTGATTGTGATCTGCAGAAATAACCCATTTTCTGGTTCGATTTGCTCCCTGGATATTCCTCCTACCGCTTCAAGGACACTCTGGGCCAATAAGCCTTTCTCAAGGGGCGCCAACCGTGCATTAGACGACTAGTTACTCCTGTTAACTTACCATGATAGCTTGTTCTTCTATCGGATTCTCTGCTTCACACCAAAACGAGCACAACGTCTCAATCCTCAGTCCTATCTGCCTTGGATGATGAGGTGAGGCTGCCCGCGGGAAGGAAAACGAGAGACAGCATGGAATAGAGCAATTAACCCGCTGTCTCTTGAGCATCCACCATCAACAAATCGCCCTCGTCAGGTCCCCACCAACTCAGGGTCATACTTGTCGTGTAGCACGATTGACAGCACACAACCCTGGATCCTTTCACCGTTTGATGGTGTTTCATCTGTTTGTCCTTATGCAAACAAACTCTCTCATCCGTTATTTACCTGCACGTTCGTACGTCCATCCATAAAAATGTACGTACTTTCGTGGGCAAGATTACGCGCTGATGCAGTGCGCTTGCTAACAGGTTTGTTATGAGGCGAGACAAGACAAACCCTTTTCCGAACATTGCATTGCTAGTCTCGCCATTTCCCCATGCTACTGTTGTTATTAATATTATTATCAATACCATTATTCTTGTTGGATATTCCCGGACACGCCGCATATGGAGTTGAGGTCAAGGACGACGAAAAAAGGCTTCCCCCAACTTTCACTTCATTCCTCGCTGCATCTTATATACTGCCTTGATACAATCGACCCCCCGGTTATGAGAGGAAGATGAGCGTAAGAGTCGTCGCCAGGATACGCCCTCTGCAGGATGCCGAACGAGAGGCAGATGTCATTGTCCATACTGCCAACTCGTCGCCGTCAGGAGGTAGCACAGACAATTTGATCAAGATCCCAATTCCCAAGAACGAGTCCCAGGAATATACCTTCCAGTTCCAATCGGTATACGGCCCTGAGATAACGCAGCAGGAAATATTCGACGCTGAGAGTTCGTCCGCCCTTTCTTTGTATTAACCCATGCCCTAGCCTCGAACCATGGATGGTGGTGGTGGTGGTGGTGCGGGTGTGAAGGGGGAGAGCAAGTATAGAAATGCGAGAAAGAGAGGGAAAGTAATCAAGGGACATAGATGACCTATATGGTATTTCTGACAATCAATTCGTCTTGATTCTTCTCTTTCTAGTTGCACCTACGATCAAACACCTCTTATCAGGCTTCGATGTCACCGTCTTCGCCTATGGAGTTACAGGCACCGGCAAAACGTATACCATGCGTGGAGGAGAGACTCCAGAGTCCCGCGGTGTGATTCCTCGTCTATTGAACGGCTTGCACAACCATGCCAGACGGATGGAAGAGAGCAATCATGAGATCAAAGTTGACCTGCTTATGAGCTACTATGAAATCTATAATGACAAGGTCTATGACCTCTTCGAGGATCCCGATAAGAGAACTGCTTTGGGCTTGCCGCTACGGGAGGCAGGTGGTGGGAAGACAGTTGTTGTGGGCTTGACCGAGAGGTCGTGTTCTAACTTGAAAGAATTTGAGAGATTGTACGATCAAGCGAACGGCAATCGATCAACTGGTGCTACTAAGGTTGGACTCCCTCACTTCTCACTTTCATCTCTATGTACCTTGAGAATTTAACCAGACCGGACCATACAGCTCAATGCGCATTCATCACGTTCTCACGCCATCTTATGTGTCAAAGTCGTGGTCACCACCGGGAATACGAAGCGCATCAGCACCGTCTCAGCCATCGACTTGGCTGGATCAGAAGATAATAGGCGGACTGACAACGGCAAAGAGCGAATGGTTGAATCCGCATCGATCAATAGGAGTCTCTTCGTGCTAGCGCAATGCGTTGAGGCGATCTCGAAACAGCAAGCCAGGATCCCATATCGCGAATCAAAAATGACCAGGATATTGTCTTTGGGTCAGAACAAGGGACGCACTGTGATGATCTTGAATCTCGCTCCAACCCGCTCATACTATCTCGACACTCTCAGCTCTCTGAATTTCGCAAATCGCACGAGAAAGATCGAAGTTAGGGAAATTGAGCATGCTTTCATATCAGAGAAGGTAGGGATGCCAAAGTCACCATCGTACATGAATCCTAGAAAACCACCACCCATTCCGGTGAAGAAACCATCCACAGCGAACAGTTCAAAGAAGATTGTTGCCCCCTCTCCGAAAAAGCAGCCACCAACTCCCTTTACCATACAAGGATCACCCTTAAAACCACCACTAGCACCTAACGAGGCTCGACCACCCGTCATATCAGCTTCCAATTCAACTGAGAAGCTGTCAGCAAAGCCAAGCGGAATGCCCTCTCCGGACGAACATCAGAAAAAAGCAGTAAAGATCCCACGATTATCAAGCTCAAAACTGCCCAGAACGCCAATAACAATGAGGCCAGCAACACCCCCATTAGGAAAGGCTCTAAAACCGGTGCCGAATGAGACGCCAGTGCCTTTCACTGAACTCTCTCTGGAAGAGAGGATAGAGGCTGCAATTGCGGCTCGCCTCAAAGAGTTGGATATGGTCAATGACAGCTTACGCCGTCAGCTCAGAGAAGTTGAACGAAGAGTTGAGGAGATGGAATACACAAGGACTGAAGGTCTCTTATTTCTGCTCATGGCCAAACAGCACCACGCTCGCGGTGAGGATCCTACGGCTTTACGACTTTATCTCATGGCTTTGCCTTTTTTCCCCCACAATGAGAAGTTGAAGGAGAAGATCGCGAAATTGCGAAGGAAACTCGGCGAGAAATCTGTAACTATAGAGCAGCAACTATACGGAAGGCGCAAGGCACTGGTCCAGACGGCGGAAATTACGCTCAATGGCGATGAGTCGTCCTTCCAGCCATCAAAAACATACGAAAACTTAGTGAAGCAAGCAGAGGCTAAATCAGTGCCTAAGGGACAATATGACGACGAGTTCGTTGCGACGCAATTGCCATCGTTACCAAAGGAGATCCTAGGCGAACAAATACCGGTGGGGTTGCGAGAAAAGCATACATCTGTCTTCAATCTCCCATATGAGGGCTACTCGACGCTTACGGGATCTGGTAGGAGCTCACCTGCAACGGCTGACCGTGCATCGATTGGCTCTATTCATGACGCAACGACGTACTTCCGTTCCGAACAAGGGATACCATTTTAACTCAGCAAGTTGGGCCGGATGACTCGGGTGCAGGGACAGCCCAATGCGGACTGGCCTCTTCATTTGCTTGGTTAGTTCGTTACAATCGTGCACAAGCGCTATCCGTCAGGGGAACTCCAACCGTCACACTCTTTTGGAGCCGCTGGCTGGCACATCAAAGGTTGTCGTACGAGAACGGCCGTCTTATTCCCCTATCTCAGAAAGATGTTGCAGAGCATTGTCTTAATCTCTTGACTGTTATTTATTATGATCATTGTAAAATACAGCGGCTTCTATATACAACATGGTAATATTGAATACTTAATATGCCTTAGATGCCATGCGAGACTTAACAGACTTCAGGACACCAACGAATGCAGGGATGTCGAAGTTATGAACTAGGAAAATGTAAACACCGTGAGATACGCCACCATGACGGAATTGTCCCCACTTCAAAGAGAGACGGTACTAATGAGCTGGTAATGCTGTAAAGACACCGTGCGATTCGCGCTTAGGCGAGATGCAAAGGCGTCGAATGTTGAGACAAAAACGAAAGGAAACACTTAACGAAGGTATTATACGAAATGCTCGGGTATTACAAGAGAGACGAGAATTGCAGGCAGTTATTTTCCTTTTTTTTTTTTTGCAGACACCTGTATCCTGGAGTGAATTCAATGGCATACGTTGCCATTGCTTCCTCGTCGCTTTTCGTGTTTGGACCTGAGAGCATGACAAGCCTGGTTGTCATCCATCATATGGTCGGTATGAGGGCCCGTGGACGTGACGATAGTCAACTCCCTTGCCTCATTTATGCCGATGGACTCCTGAGTACCTGATGATTCGGAGCGATAGCAGTCTGAGATGATGCTGGGTTCAACGGATGGTGGTGCCTGGAATTTGTCCATAGGTAAATTAAGCAGCATATCCCTCACGGTCGACACCGGAGATGTTGAGTTTGCAAGGTCGTCTGCCTCTGTGTTCGGTGCTAATGAGGGAGGCTGCAACAAACAAGGAGAGAGCTTATACCGTGCTCTCAATCGTGGTGTACGAGGTGGCTTCTGGCTGACTGACGTCAAGGCAGTCGCAGGGGATAATGAGTTGTTATGACTCGAAGTCGTCACCATGCTGTGGGGAGACCCGCTTCGATTAGTGGCTGGCCTAGACGAGGACTCGGTACCCCGAGACGGTGACCTGCTTGTATTTGTAAATGACTTTGACCGATTATCGGTTGGTGCAGAGCCCTTTGAGCTCTCGGAAAGTCCTGGTTTTCTGCATGATGCTCCGACAGATGAACTGCGGTCTTTCCCAGAACTGGATTGCAGCTTACTATCGCCTGTTTTCTTGCTGCTCCGATGATGATTGCCTTTTATTTTTTGACAAGGTGACTTAGGAGTACCCGAGAAAATGCCTCGCTTTGATGAAGCTAGTGGAGCCTCTTCTAAGTGACGGCGAGATGGGACATCTTTGGATTGACTGTCCTGTTCGGAAGATGAATGCTGAATTTTTGAGCGCTGATCACTAGTGGACGGCCTTCGTGGCTGCTTTGACTCAGTGTTTCGTCTTGAGAGAGATGAGTACGACAGTTTCCGCGGCGGTTTTGGCTGGATATCATTATAATGGAAGTGATCCGTGAATAACGGCGGGCCTAATTTTTGGACAGTCTTGTTCGACTGCCCCTCCCGAGGAATGATGTCGGAACTCTGGGGTAACCCCAATGATCGTGAACGGCGCCTTTCGCGATCATTTCGCAAACCAGAATTTGCATTGTCGCCCAGGGTTTGTTGAGTAGAGGGACGCCTGGCCGCTTGTGGTGGTGCGGGATTGGTGGCAGGCTTCTCTTCTTCAACAGACACACGAGAGTCATCTGACTGCGCAGCCGCCACTAAATCGTCGAAGCACACTGACCCCCTTGATTTCTTGACAATTTCTCGCAGGTATTTTTCGGGTACTGCATCTTTCGAATGACGGACTAATTCCAGCAATACCTCGTATGGTATCCTTTGCGAACAAGCAATCACTTCATTGCCATTGTGATTTGTCGAGACCCCATGCTCGCCAGAACCATCATTGCGCATCCGCTGTCGGGTGTCTTGATTATCTTCGAGGGTTGTTGGTTTCGCCGGTCGGACATCTGTTGATTTCACCTCCGCCTCCTGAGGTTCACGAAGGCGCGTCGTTCGAGGGAGCTGGTTGGCGCTGTATTTCTGCGGAATCGCAGAACTTGAAGGAGCATTTGTAGACTCATTCTGTCTCCCTGTAGGAGCTTTTGGAGGTCCGGAAGCAAAAGATCGTCTGGAAATGACGGGAATAAATGAGGGCCTCAGAGCGGTCGCCTCCAAGCGTGATCCAGTCGAACTTCGTCGTTTGGTTTTCTTCTGTTGTTTTGATGCTATCACATTTGTATCTGAAGAGTTCTCAGTCCTTGATGTGTCATTGACGCTACTCTTTGAGGAGCGGAGCTCGTTGCCCACGTCGTCTTCAGAGGACGAAAGACTGACAATGTGTTCATGCTTGGGATTTGTGAGATTCTGTTTCACATTACGGCTGTGAGAGGGTGACGTGCTGTACTTGCTACCTGCCTCGGAGCGAGTCACCTGTCCGCGAAGAACAGGGAGATGATCGGCGGCCACTTCTGAGTCGACGTTAGAGTCTTGGCCAGTGATGTTTTCGACTGACTGTCGCGGACATTGAACCGGTAAGGGGCAATTCAGGGGTGAGACGTGGCGACCGGGAGCCCTTGGCAGAGAATATGTGGAGGTTTTGGTGGTGCTGCCTTTGCGTGAATCAGGCACAGACGGCACTGTCGAATTGAATTCGTGACCGAGACGGGACTTCTTGAAAGCGGTCTCACTGCCTGCATCTTCTTCGTCGCTGCTGATTTGTCCTTCGGGGCCGTCAAACCAATAGTTCGCAAATCTGCCGGGACGAACTACAGTTCGCTTAGGGAATGCCGGCTCACGCTTCGTGCTTATAATTTTGTTGGCCTTCTTTGGTCGTATCAACACCGCGTCGTTATATACGATGCTTGTCTCGAATGGTTGTACCTTCTTAACTGACAGCTTACCATTGCTCTTCGTCAGGGTATTGGTAGCCGATAATGAGGATGTATGTGACTTTCCGGAGCGTATAGACGCGGGAGATCGTCCGGACGACATTGTCGTCGTGGAGATGCTTGGCTTCGACGTGTGGTCAATTGAGTCCGTGAACCTTCTGTCCCTGGAGCTATGGGGGTTTTGTATCGTTAAGGGAAGACGGTTGTTCTCCCTTCCAAAATATGCATGATCTATCTCGTCGCGCAAAGGTTCTATTTCTTCTGGCGACAATTTTTCTAGCGACTCCGGCGGCGATGAATGAACCCTTGGTTCAGAGCCGTTTGGGAACAGGTCATCCTGATGCCTATATTTATGATTTGGTCGATAAACCTTGAAATGACGTACTGTCGGCCGCAAGTCAGCGTTGCGTGAATCAGTAAGGTTCATGTCCATTGATGGGAAGAGCTCAGCTTCTCCATCTTCAGATGCATTAGCGCTTCTGCTGGGCATCTGGAAAGTGTTTATATTTCAATTCAGTCGGCAAACCGCCGGCTCTCTTCGAGAAGTTCTTCACAGAGTACGTGATCATATACATGCGCTAGATAAGAATTGAACTGGCTTGCAATACTGTCAGCCGTATGGGTTGCGCTTGGCATGTGATGGGCGGGTGTGGCGTCCTTTGGGCTAATGGTTTTCGATCAATGGCTGGATTTGAGCTGATGTTCGATCGCAATCCTTCTCAGTGACCAGGGAAAGAGGGGGTGGAAAGGGATAGATGAAGTAATTGAAAAAGTCTACATTGTCGTAAGAACGACTCGCATGGGTAGATAAAATCCCGGCTTGGTGCCAGCGCCAACGGGTGTTGAATAATATTGACAAGAGTTCTGAAACAGCCTAAGTTCACTGGCAATCAACAAGTGCTTATTGGATTGAAAAGAGTATTAGATCGAGAGGAGCGTAAGCACGGCCAGTTGTCTTTCCAAGAGCTGCTAGACAATTGCTTTTAGGCAATCGAGGAAATGCAGCTTTGGACAGCCTACTGTAGGGCTGGATCACGCAGCATCAGGTCCAGGAGGTGTAAAAAGGTATTTCTCCGGAACTGTCCTTGATGAACCAAGAACCAGAGCAAATCCTGACCATTCTTATAGATGGGGTTTGACTGCCGGATTCCATGAACCGCAATTTTGCAGAGAGACAATCGTTCTTGCTTATAGACACCTTCGCGAGCCGGCTTGAAGGCAGTCAGCTCAGCCGCGCCAGATCACCATGGTTTCCGCGATATACTCCACTGCTCACTCAGTTCAGTATGGCTACAGAGCTTGGACTCGCAAGAGATCGTGTTTAGCCGTAGCTTTCTTTTCTCCAGCGTGCATCCCAAGTCCCACGGTTCCGAACATGAGATGATCAAGGAAGTGGCTGCATGTCCGACACTGCCCGGACTCCACGAATAGGTGACGCAGCGAGCCAATCGGCCTGTGTATGGATGAACTTGCTATTGCTGGCCAGAGCTGTATGGTACAATTCTGGATGCTCTGTTCTGCAGCTTCAAGCAGT
Organism: Ascosphaera aggregata; assembly: GCA_024244195.1. Classification (NCBI taxonomy): domain Eukaryota; kingdom Fungi; phylum Ascomycota; class Eurotiomycetes; order Onygenales; family Ascosphaeraceae; genus Ascosphaera; species Ascosphaera aggregata. Next base: position 2,129 of record JAGYHZ010000476.1, on the reverse strand, counting down.
GGAATTGAAATCCTTGTCAGTTATGCGTGACGCATTCTTATCCATTCTTTCGAGACAATTCTTGTACAGTCAGGGGTTATGCCTGCTTCGATCATGCGGAATATTGGCGAAGAGAATGCCAATGCATATATTATATTCTGCTTTCTGTTCCATGGATTTTATTCTTCTCCTCCCCGTTCCGTCTTGTGATCCGCGTGTGGTGTGAGAGAGCCAGTAAGGAATCCGTGGCAAGATTTCGGCACTCGTCTCGTGGAAAGGAAAAGCAGCAGAACATAGAGCGCAGAGCATCAAGCACACACCACCTATTCATGCAAACAATCTCGTTGAGATGTAAGAATGAATTGCATATTCCGGTTGTTGATTGGTATAGCATAAGTTGTACCGGTCTCACACCACAATTACTGCCGCCACGACTAGTGAAAAGGATAACTATCACAATGTAACCGATTTAGCTGCAAGCGCAGAAGGAAGATGGGAGGACACGAGAAGGGTCCACGGTAATAGAATTTCCGATTCATCAGTCGTACATGCATTGCTGCGCAAATCGAACGTCTTCTTTCTAGACTGTGGATCTCATCCCAAGTGGATCCAGGGACAAATCACCAAGCTCCATCATCAGACCGCCAGCCCTCCCTTTATTTTTTCTTTCTTTCGTTCTTTCTTTCTTCCTTTCTTTCTCTTGCTTGACCCTCGTAGTCAGTGCTTTTTGGTCTCTTCCAAAACACTCTTTCTCACGCCGTCCAGGAGAGAGCGGCGAAGATTAGAAAGCATTACGGAGGTCCTAGCGCGGGTAGCTTCAGAGCTCCGAGTTCGGTGGAAGCATGGTGGGGAGGCGTGAAAGGAAACAAGTAATCTTCATTCCCGCACCAGATATCGCAGCCTGCCCTGAGAAGGTTCGTAAGTGCTTATCCGTTTCTGGTGGCTTGTTCTGGAATAGGACCAATGGAAGAGGGGCGGTCAGGGGACTTGCGTTTCAGTATAGATTGAGCGAAGAATTTTCTTTTCTTCGATAGGGTGAGGTGTTATATTGATGATGTGTATTGATAAGACATGCTGATGCGCCTTCTCCCGACACAATCAGAATAGTGAGCGTGGTTTGGGTGCTCTTCCGCCCGTTCTGCCTTGAAGAAGATTTGCTCTCACTGCCTCGCTCCTGAAGAACTAAGCATAACCATCGCCATAAAGTTTGAGGCAATGCAGGAATGACATGACTGGAGAAACCCGTTCGGTAACAAATATCTGTCTTAATAATGTAGTACGTTGAGATGGCGGGAAACAGAGTGTAATTGGGAAATGAAATCAGATGAAATCTCAAGGAGCGAAACGACATAAGGTACTTCAGCTCATCTGTCTCTGATTCATTGCGTACGGAAATGGGAGGGAGATGGTTGCTCCTCTTTTCACAATGTGCTCATCCCATCATCATCAATATCATCAATCTCATCTGACGCGATGCCACCGATGGAAATCGGACTGCGCAGACAGCTCAGCTTCCTGCGTTTTGCCCTGTTACTTGCATCACCCGTGGTTCCTCTGGGAGTTGCAATTCCGACGTGCTCCTGTGAATTTGGACGTTTCGAAATATTGCCTAGGAGTTTCGTCGTTGGCTGGGTACAGCGGGTGGTGGTTGAACAGGCGCCACTTTGATGACATTGATGGCTGCTCACGGCACATGATGAGGTTTGCGAGCAGTCGGGAATGATATACTGATCGGCACATCGGCTGTTTGTGAGCGAAATCATTTGAAACAAGCGGCCGTGAGTGTTCTTGAGAAGCAAGCAAGATGAAGAACAAGGGTGCGCATATTCAACCTACATGGTGCTCTATCTTTAGCAGTGGATTGAAGATTTCTCTTCTCAATCTTTCTCTCATCTTGGCAGAGAAGGGGATTCGATATTTTGGCAAGCCCGTGCTCGGGAAGCCTTTTCTCCTAGATCCTGGCGTTGCAACGAGGAAGCCTTGTTTCCTTAAAATGTCCGTGATCTGGACGACAGTGTGACCGTTGCAGTCTGATACGAATCGCACATAGAGTAATCACAACTACTCAGCTGAAGGACAACAAAGAGAGGGAAGACGCGACCGGTCGAACTTACGCAACAATGCCCCGAAATCGCTGGTCCTATTAGGGA
>JAGYHZ010000475.1:0-10029 GCA_024244195.1 Ascosphaera aggregata | reverse complement strand
CTATGGATCCCTACGTTATGGGATATTTACCTTTGCTCATGGCTAGATGGGCTGACCTTTGTGAATACTATTGACACGCTAACGATGAGAAAATGTACATTCTTCATAACCTATCGTTCTTCTTGCTGGCGCTCGACCTAGCTGTGGCCGCGCCTAGGAAGCACAAGGACGATCATGCCGATGTCAATAAACAAAATTCGCAGGGCAGTGGAGGCGGGCAACTGACCTTTGACGGCCTGACTCTGCCTGCGACTGCACCAGCCTCGTTCGGATTTGGCGGTACCCAGCCCCATACACCTTTTACGGGTACGCCAACAACAATGGGAGCCTTGACTGCCCCTGTTCTAGCCACCGCCATCACACCAAAACCAGCACCATCCAACACATATGTTCTAGATGGACAGCTACATGATCCCGAGCCTGTGAAATATCAGCCCAATGGCGGGGCTGGAATGAATGGAACAATTCCTGTCTACCAGCCGAAGAGTGATTTCGATATGGAGTCACTGGTGAGTGGCCCTTTAATGCTTTGATACTGGCGCGTCAAGTTCAAGGAAATCAAAGTGACTTGGCCAAATGCCTATACTAATAAGCTTGTTTGGTGTAGAAACTTGCGCTGTACCAAGAGTGGATTGAATTGGACCTCTTTAACTATGGTCTTGACAAATTCTCGGAACAGGACTTCACGGCAGCCGGGCTTACACCCGCAGACCGTGAACTGATTAAATTCATGGCTGACCAAGAGATTGGTCATGCCACGATGCTCTCCAACATAATTGGACCCGCTGCACCGCAGCAATGCCAATATAGTTATCCATTTGAGACTGTGAAGGAGTTCTTTGATTTTTGCCAGAAACTGACTCGCTTCGGCGAAGCAGGTGTCTACGGTTATCTTTCTCATCTTGACTCTCGCGAAGCCGCACAGCTCTTGTTGCAATCCATTACCACAGAGGCGAGACAGCAGATGGCCTTCAGGGAGTTCGAGGGATTATTCCCTATGCCAGTCTGGTTTGAAGTCGGTGTTCCTCAATCATGGGCCTGGACTTTGATTGCGCCTTACATTGCTACCTGCCCCCATAATCAGACGCGGCTTGCGTGGCAAAATTTCCCTTCTTTGACAATTCTCAATAATCCCAACCCCATGTCTAACATAGGAGCTTCTTCTTCTGATGTCACCGTGCCAGGAACTAATGTGGCTAACGAGAGTGCTGTCATTGAACCATGCGGCGATAGTTGCAAAGCGGCGATCAGCAACAGTCGTACGACGCCCCTTTCAGCACCTGGACGACAAGTCAACCTTGTATGGGAAGCACCTGGCAAACCAGTCGGACCCAATAACAGTTACGTCACATCAACGACTGCGAAGAGCCCAGCATACGTTGCGTGGGTCTCACAATTGAATATCACGTACACGAAATTGGAGCAGGTGAATCAGGTTCCTGGACATAATGGGACTGTGAACGGCATTGCCAACTTTGCTGGCGTCAGCAATGGCTCAGGATCTCCCGGCGTTGCCTACTCTGGAGTCACTCATCAGCCCGAGAGTGCTGCGTACCTCGGCGATCCTGCCGTCAATGGAACGATGTTCCTCGCCATCACAGATAGCGATCCGTTTCTCACGCCTTACAACCTTTCGCTAATCAATCCCCATGTCCTTGCTGGACCCGCTTTATACCAAGCAGGCTAAATGGTGCCATTGGTTGCGATTGGGGAAGATGAGAGTCATTATTTTAGTTATTAAGTATTTCGGAGGCACATCAGGGAAAAAGACGAAACTAGCTCGAAAGTGTCATTAAAAGCAAGCAATAAGATTTAAAATGGAAAATCACACATCCACGGGTTTGTGCACTATCCCGTCCTTGTAATCCAGAGGTCTACAACCGGTATTATCATATGAAGTTCTGCAGATGATTCAAAGATCGCCGTTAGATTTGCAATCCTGCAAGCCCATATCAAGACTAATTTAGGAAACATTCTAGAATCTGAGGAGAAGGGCGTATGTAAAAATAGTAACACAGCTCCTCTCGGTTATGTTCCTAAAATAGACACCTTTAAATGCCGGCGAATTATAGCAGTCCATTACATGTTCACTTCATCTCGCGACGTCGTGGAAGGGACAACTATGAGTATTTCCCCACCAATCCCGTTGTGTTTTCTTTCACATGACCGGCTGGAGGTGAAGCTTGCATTGCATAGTATTGCTCCGGGAGCATTTTCGTGCCTGGTGTTGTTCGGCTATTTGGTTCACTCCATCATCGAGGATGTCACAGCCAGCGTCGTGGCGTGGGACGCCGTCCATTAGGGGAGGGTCGCTAACTGTTCAGATGGCCCTGCTCACTTTTTCATTGATTGGGTTACAGTGAGTGCATCTATGTTACTGATTACAGGACTGCTCGGCGCTGGTTATTGATCTCATCATATTCCCGTTGTTATAGGTTCACCTGGGGCATGGAAATGACATGTGAGTTTTTGGGGTTTCAGATGCCCACCCCAGCATCCTCGAGTTTCGGTAGTTGTAACTGACATATTTGGTTGGAAACAGATTGTACACCTTATCTTCTTCAGCTCGGTTTAACTAAATCACGTACATCTCTCGTCTGGCTCGCCGGCCCTTTGTCAGGGCTTATAATGCAGCCCCTGGTCGGCGTTATAGCAGATAGATGTACCTCGCGATTTGGTCGAAGGCGACCATTCATGGCATGGGGCAGTTTTGTAGTCTGCTGTTGTCTCTTTATGCTGGGGTGGACATCTGAATTCGTTGCGTGGTTGTTTCCTGTAGAGGACGTTGCATTGGTATGTATCATGGCCATTGTAATCAATTGACATGTGAAAAGCTGACTGGTTCTCTCTAGCGCAAACAATTAACCATTGTGACAGCCGTCTTTTCTATCTATGCTATAGACTTCTCCATTAATGTCGTACAAGCTTCGTGCCGTTCTCTTATCGTTGACACGCTATCCATTCCACAACAGCAGCTGGGCTCGGCTTGGGCTACAAGAATGGCTGCTATAGGTCACCTTGTGGGCTACGCCATTGGTGCGGTCGACATGGTCGGACTGTTTGGTACAACACTAGGTGATACGCAGTTCAAGCAGCTCTGCATTATCAGTGCTACTAGTCTTGTTCTTTGCGTTGGAGTTACATGCTGGGCAGTCACCGAGCAAGTCCTAGTGCATCCTAGTGAGGTTGATAGACGAGCTAGCCCAATACAGATACTGAGCCAATTGTTCAAGCGGACCGCTAATTTGCCACCGAGGATCAAAAGCATCTGCTGGGTTCAATTCTGGAGCTGGATTGGATGGTTTCCTTTCCTTTTTTATGGTACCACCTGGGTGGGCGAAACTTATTTCAGATACGAAGCACCCCTTGAAGTCGTTCAGAACATGGAGGATAAGTTGGGCGAGATCGGCAGGTTAGGAAGTACGGCACTTGTCATTTATTCAACCATAACGTTTGTCAGCAGCGTGATACTACCGTTCTACATCGTGTCTCCCGATGCAAAGAACGCAGCATCGCCTTCCATACGTGTCATCAGACTATTTGGAAGCAAACTGACCATCACCAGCCCGGACTTACACACTGCATGGGCGTTTGCCAACGCCATGTTCGCTGCACTCTGGTTTTTCAGTCCCTGGATCCATTCGCTCAGAGCTGCAATGTTTCTGATTGCTATCTCAGGAATTCCATGGTCAATTTGCAGCTGGGCCCCGTTCGCTTTCATGGGCGTGGAAATCAATCGGCTGGCAACGACCTTGCCACAACCGCATGGTCGAACGAGCTCTGGTGTGGAAATCTCGCTTGAAACAAGTGCGCCTCGTAGGGAACGCGACGCAATACCTAGCGTGCGCGAGAAGGTCATAGATGACGATGATGTATATCTCAACGATGGGTTGGAGGAGAGTTCTACATCAGGTGGAGGATTAGCAGGCATCTATCTTGGAGTTCTCAACGTCTACACGACTCTCCCTCAGTTCGTTGGGACATTCATTAGTTGGATAGTGTTCAGTATCCTCGAACCGCAGACGAGAGACCCTGAGCACCAGGATGGGGAACTGGGCAATGTCACACAAAAGGGACCAATTCCCATTTCGATATGCCTGTTCATTGGAGCAATGTCTGCTTGCTTAGCGGTTGGGGCAGCCATAAGATTGAACAAGGTCAGGTAAGGATAGGCTGTATAACGCGGTGCGTTTGGGCATTTGGTTGAGATACCCCTTTTATCTTCTTCGATAACTCCTTCACCATTTCCAGATTACATATACAATCTTACCATATTGTCATATACTTGGTATATATTAATATACTCACATGTTTTTGGATGAATACGTTTCTCAACCGATTCCTGGCGCAGGTATATGCAACGGTCTTCGCTTCCTTGAAGTCCTTCCTCGTTTAGTGATGTTGCTTTCGTTCACGTCGGCGTAGGTCTTCTCTTAAGGAATTCCTCCAGATCATCCCTGGTTGCGACACCCAGAACAAACTTCCTATCAAGGTCTGTAACAACTGCAAAGTCCTGCTTCTCTTTTTTCGCTCCATCCGCCATCTCGCCATTGAAGAACTTCTCCAAATCCTCCAACGGTGTTTCCATTGTAATCTTCGTATAGACATTTCCTTTCCTCCTGAAACGCAACATGGCCTTCTCGACGGGATCTGACTCCTTAACTGCACCATGTTGTAGCAGCTCTTTCAACCGTGGAATGCTTAAATAGCCAATGAGTGACCGTGACGAGGAGACGACAGTCAGGTGCGTATAATCTCGCTCAAACGCGGACTGCAGGGCGACCGAAATAGGAGAATCCGGGGATGTGGAAAGGGCTGGAGGCGGGTCAAGGTCCTCAACAGTAGCCTGGATGAGAATTCAGTCCAAAATGCACCCATTGATCTAGCAGCTCTCCTTTCAACAGGAGCACGTACACCTCGATATCTACTGGCCCAGGATTCTGAATTGGGCGAGACCGAGGAGGCATTGCTCCCGTTTGCGCTCCTTTCCTTCTCATACGCTTGACTGCCAGCTAGGTAGGTAGCCATTGTGCTAGTTTATATTCTTCAATGGACTGTTATTCTCGCAATAATGGAGCTTGATTGTCTTCCTCCGTCTAAAAGCTGACTGCGATGCATGTAGTGTGACGGTCAATGACTTTGTATGGCATCTTAGTAATTAGGGGATTTATCGGTGTTTTCAGTATGAGGGAAATCGGCACGCATACACGTAGTAATATTTAGTCTGAAGAATAAGTAAATACATCATAGTCAGGGCAATGGGGGAGTGGGCCCATACGTAGTCCAGCGATATGAGTGGTTAATCGGCCCGACCATATTGCCGGTTAATTACGCACGTTAACACATGGTCAGATACCAATCGGGATAATCAAGCGAGTTGACCACATGCGTCAACGTCCGAGAATACCGCCGAAGCCGAAGGCTCGGACTGTGATCGGCCCGAATTAGCCCAACTAATTTGGAATTTGTTAGGAATACTTTACTAATTATTGAGTAATTACATTAGTAATATATTAGTAATTGCCACGAGCGGGCCGACGTCACAAGTAGCACAACCCCTCTGACGCAGATGATGAAAGGACGAGAAGTGACATTGCGGAAGGGACTCGTTGAATGACTTGACGTCATATGCGGACACAGGTCAACGTGATCCGGTATACCATAATAAGCAGAATTGACGTTATGTGACAGCACGTGTCAATTGAGGTACAACAGCATAGGCATGCCTCGTGCAGGTCCCGTCGTCGCCTAACGGTGCCAAGGCCAATCACAAAAGGAGTGAAACCAGAAAGGACTACATGGGCACTTTTCTCGTCATACCATGACCGCGGCGAAGAAGCAGCGGATAAGCAACTATACAGACCTGCTGCATAGCGCATGGGTTACAAAAAATTCCTTACTGGTGTTAATTGCCGGCTTCGTTCCGGCGTGGAGTTGGACCGAAGCATTAAGAGAAGGCATGTAAACCAGGAATGCTTCGCTGCGACAAAAACTCCAGGGCCCTTGGGCAAGCTTCAAAGCCTACTAGCCAAAATTGCAGAATGTAGCACTCTCGCTTTCGAGAGATTATGCCGCTAATGGAGTGACAAAGGGCCGTTTCTTAAGGAGTACATGAGTCGCCGGGGTCTTGGTATGAAGACTCGACAGAAGAGTAGATTGAACCATGTTGGGGTGACGGCGATCAAGACTCAAGTTAGATAAGATAAGGTGCTTCGGCATCGCAGCAGAAGCTAACTGTATTCGGTTAGCATTGCAAACCGATGTCAAGAATCAACCATACCACGGTCAGAATAAGTCTACCCAGCTACCATCCCCTTAGCATAACATGCCTACAAAAAGATTAACCAGATGCAGATTAAATTGTCTTGGCAGATAGGGCTGGTATAGCCGAATTTAGTAAGCTCGTTCATTTTGGCTGGCCGCAAGCTACATTTGTGTGCTCTAATTGCTTAATACGCTAAGCCCAATTCAGAAGCAACCGACCCTTAATCCAACCCCGTACTTCCCTACCCACGCACTGCACCGCTGTACCGCAGCCAGCACAGCCAGCCCGCGACCGACGACGACGACAACGGCGACTTGAAGTGTCAACTACGAAGGGAATACATTCATATCGACCAGTTAACCTCTCTTCGCCGCCGCCCAGCACCCCTATATCTCGTTTCGTTGTGAGGAATCCCAGTCGTCAAGATGCCTTCCGAGCACGGCCACAGACGTGAGTTGCTTTCTCATGTTGATATGAAGATTTGATGGCCTGTCGGTTTGATGCTGCCGAGTGTTGTTGAGTTGATTACTCTGAGAGTGAGGAAACGGAGGCAGCTGGTTTTGAAATTTGCATGGACTTATACACATGAGAGAATGAAGCGATGGTGTTTTCTAGTTGAATACGACTTTGCGATATGTGCCATCCTGGAGGAGAAGGAAGCATTGAGACCGGATATGGGTCGGTCTATGAAGCTTCTGTAGCAGAAGCACGAACAAGCAGGTTTTACGGCGATGCAACAGTGGTGGTCGAAATCGAATGCTGGGAGCAAATGGGGAGGGCGAGAGGATATGGAGGATTGACTCGCAGCATCAAACGCGGCGCATAATCTGATTAGGTCTGACTTCGTACTGACTCTGTCGCTTTCTTTTAGTATACGTTAAGTAAGGAAACACCTGCGAATATTATTGAGTCACACGTTTCGACATAGGGTGATTGGGCGACACTGCTTCAAAAATATATGTTCTGGACCTGGTTTCTAAAGGGTTTTATGCTATACGACGAACATATGGATATAATTGAGCGCGAACACTTGTGAGCTCAAGGAAATACGACACTTGGCCAGCGAAGCCTGCGAAATTTGGTTTGATGGCGATCGACATGTTTTGGACCTTCATATCAGCTGTGCTGATACATCGGCAAAGAATGGAGGTGGATTGTTTCAGAAAGACATCTACCCGCTACGACTTCAGGCAATTCACGACAGTGTGGTGTGGCTAGATTACATCGTCTATCTGGCGACAGTTCTGTCACTCCGATCAGCAGATTTGCGCTTGTCGAATTCCACGAAATACCTGTCTCCATTTGGAAAGCCACAAGTTGAATCAGAAGGCAGCCGAAAAGTGCTCGAGACCAATTTCTAGATCAAACCGCATCACTATAATTTCTAGAAGCAGAAGCAGTGTCGTCCTCGTCCTTCGTCATCTCGGCTATGCCCTTTTCTGCTATTTCGCCAGGCCTGATGAACAGTGTATTAACATCTTTTGTCACAGGGGCAAGCACCTCTCGTATCAGCGGTCCAAGCACACCCTCAGTCCTCAGACCAGGTTGGTTTTCCACAGTCTAACAGTTTCATACTCCTTTCATCGCTTTTGTCCACCATGGACGCTGATTGTAAATGTGAAGCTTGCTCAAGCTTGAGGGCGTTGACGACTCCAAGGCCGCCTCCTTCTACTGCGGCAAGAAGGTCGCCTACGTCTACCGGGCGAAGAAGGAGGTTCAGGGGTCAAAGATTAGAGTTATCTGGGGCAAGGTTACCAGGCCACACGGTATGTTTGAATCGGACTATGCATAGCCAACATACTGTTGATTCATAAATGCTGACAATTGTAATCTGCAGGCAACTCCGGTGTCGTCCGTGCCCAGTTCAGACACAACCTCCCCGCCAAGTCGTTCGGTGCTTCCGTTCGTGTCATGCTCTACCCCTCAAACATCTAAATGAATTCAGCTTCCAGCACTGTTCACCTTTATCTGTTGACTGCAACGTGTGTCTATGCGGAGACATGAATACCTCTTAAATTCAGCAAATATGAACTCTGGTCCCCTTCACTTCATCTTTCCGAGAGCGAGGGATCTGTTGGAGAAGGGGAGAAAAGGGGACTTGTGGTGATAATTAGCGTGTGTCTCAATTTGATATGCTCCTGACGATGATATCTTCCTAGCGAATCTTCATTTGAAACCCTCTTGCGCGTGTAATGAAGAAGCTTTTACCAATACCTTGTTGTTTTCTTTGCAAAAAAGACTTTGGTCGTTGCCTACGAGAATTCACGTATATCAGGAAAGCAATACCTTCAACAGTTGGGTGTTCTTGTCGCATATCGTCCGATTGGCATACTTTCTGTATCGCATGTGTTGCTGTCCACCTCTCTGGTTAATGACTGCGTCTTCTAAATCAATCCTTACACTTTCGCCAAGGCAGCCTTTTTCTTGCCCATCCCTGTTCTTCGACATGGTGTAGAAATGAGGGATAAAGGAGGCATGTGGCCCACTGCTAGACTGGATTTGGGCATACCCGCTGCACATGCACCTGGGTCCAATCTGCCAGTTGCAAAAGAAAACTCGTTCATTCATATCGGATTAACTTGATAGCTAAAATAACTCGCGAGAATATAATCAAAGGAAAAGAGAAAGATATTGTAACAGGCAAAACGATTGGGGGCATCAAGAATTTCGAGCAAGTCGTCAGCGAAACATCAGGGAATTAAATGCTGTAAGACTGCGGTACAAATCACAGGCAGAGCAAATCAGTTGTTCTTGCGAGGAAGATTGCCAGAAGGTAAGGAAAATCTAGACACTTGAAAAGCGTTTAGCGCAAGGCGGGGGAACAAGCTGACTTCAAATCAGACGATTGAGCCGGCGTAATAAGGACATGATATGGCGCGATATCGTTCGTACTGGTATGATAACATAGACTTCCCAGATCAGATGGTGTGAGCACTTCCTCTTTTTCTTTTAAGCGAGTGGTGATGGTATTCCTTGCTTCGATTGATTCTGCACCTGGCAGAAGAATGCTTGAGAACAATATCAAGGAAGCCTTAAGTGTGTTAGCGAGTGACTTTTTTTTTTCAATCATTCTGATCTCAAGGTCAATCGCCCTTTTCCGTCTACTATTGAGTCAGGCATAGTCTTTTGGACCGAATGATCGACGAAGATGCGGTGATCAAAGTCGGGGTCGTGACTTGGGAGTGGTGTGGGCGGGAGGGATGGATTTGGGCGGACAACTATCAAGGTATGGCGCCCGAATCTCTGAGACGCCGATACTAGAACCATAAGCCACCGAATCAAACGCAGGTGGCATGTTAGCCCTAGTCAGCAAAAGCTAGCTTGTGCATCGATTAGTCCTTCTTCCCGAGCTTCCTCCTGAACCATCCCTTCTTCTTCTCGTCCGGCCCGCTAACAACGGGTTTTCTAGGAGGCGCAACTTTAGCGGGCGCACTCGCCCACGCCATTCCTGCTTGACTCGTAGGAGGAGTCGGGTAATGTGGCGGGGCGACTAGATGCCTGCTTCGAGAGCTACCCATTCCCGGGTTTGAGTATCCATACGGCCCATTACCAAGGGTATTAGGAGGTGCTTGAACAGCACCGCCTACTGCAGAAGAATCCTCGTCGTCGTGATGGGATGATGTAGGACTCGGGGTTGTGGAATCGTAAGTGGGGCGTGGCTGTTGGTGGGGACGTCGAGAAGCTGCTGGCTCATATGCTATTGTTGGTTTTCCAAGTCACAGATACATTTCACTTTCCGCCCATTTGGCTCTTCCCTCTACCAG
>JAGYHZ010000474.1:0-10030 GCA_024244195.1 Ascosphaera aggregata | reverse complement strand
CTATTGCTGCTACTGCTGCTTCGCCAGGTCATCACTCCCAGCCTTTTCCATCATCTGCTCCTACAAATTACACGACGACAACGCAGATATCCTCTTTCGGCAACTCTGTATCGTCTATTGGAGCTTCACCTTCTACCCCAACAGACTTTACTACAATGACACCTTCACGACCAGCAACAACTACCAATTCCGCTCGACCTGCTGCCCATAGACGGAGAATTGCTCGCGGCGTTAACCTTAATGTTGAGAGGCATTTCTTAGGTTTTTTCCCTATCAGACTTGTCGGTTGCAGGCATTACGATGGCCAGGCTATGGAAAACCAACAACTACAAGCTGTACGCTCTCGCAATAACAAGTTCGATCGTAATGCGATCAGGGTTGAAGATAACCTCAGACGTACCATTGGACACATTGCAGCTAGACCAGCCAGCAAACTCGCTCCGTTGCTGGATCGGAATGAGATTGCCGTTCACGTATATGCGACAGGTAGAAAGGGAACGTTCGAATGTCCTGCTCTTCTCAAGATCTTCGGACCCCTTGATATAGGCAAAAAGCTTCTTATTTTCGATGACTTTAGATCAGTCGGGTTGGATTACCTGGTGGGGGATGATCTGAGGGAATACGGCGAGAGATTCCCCTCCTTGACGGATCTCGATAATGTCACGGTCAATATCGCCCATACACCTCCTGAATATGCTTTCGACGATGATCAGGATGATATTGAAGTCATGCTCGGCAAGAGTTTGGCGTTTGATCCTAGGCTTATGGACCTAACCACTGAGAGTTACGGGACACCAGAAGATGTCATGGAAGGTATGATCAAGGCTGAGACTCCAGTACAATTGAGGACCGAACTTCTTCCTCATCAACGCCAAGGTCTCGCCTGGATGCTCAAACAAGAGTTGCCTGTTCTTCCGGCGGCAGGATCTCAGGACACTGTACAGCTGTGGAGAAGGTGGGCAGGCAATCAATTCCGCAATATTGCAACCGGTGTGATTGAAGAAGCACCCACACTCGCAAGCGGCGGTATCCTCGCAGATGATATGGGATTGGGGAAGACTCTACAAGTCATTGCACTGATCCTGACTGCTCAAAAGCCTCTCTCATCGAGATCCGCCAAATCCACACTCATTATTTGCCCTCTTGGTGTTATGAGCAATTGGAAAGATCAGCTAGCTACGCATGTTAAGGAAGAACATTCTTTGAATGTTCTTATTTATCATGGTCCGGGCAAAAGGGACACCACGAGGCTCAGACAGTATGATGTCGTCATCACAACATACAACGCCATGTCCAATGAATACGGTAATAATAAGGGTGTTATCGAGAAGGGTCTACAACCTCCCAATGGTCTATTTTCAATTCATTGGAGACGGGTTGTCTTGGATGAAGGCCATACCATTCGAAACCAGGATAAGAGACTGGCGCAATCGGCATACAACCTGAGAGCGGACTCTAGATGGTCATTGACCGGCACACCAATCGTCAATCGCCTGACGGATTTATATTCGCAGATCAAGTTCCTAAAACTCAGTGGCGGCTTGGAAAATCTTATCAATTTCAAATTGTGCATAATTGAACCGCTGGAAAGCGGGAGAGAAGAAGTAAGAGCCAAGGCTCGAAAACTTCTGCAAACGATGATGGGTGCGATATGTCTCCGACGCAGAAAGGATATGAAGTTCATGAACCTAAAACTTCCTAAGCTTTCTTCGCATCTCTTGCGCATCAAACTTACAAAGACCGAGCAAGAGAAATACGATGCCCTGCGAGATGAAGCCCGGGGTCTTCTTGCACTGTATCGCGATAGAGAGGGCGAAGACCTTAGAAGCATTTATGTCAATATTCTAGAAGTGTTGCTCCGTCTCCGTCAGTGTTGCAACCACTGGCGGTTATGCGAAAACCGCCTGAACAGTATCTTACAGTTGCTTGACTCCAAGCCGATTTCAAGCCTGACCGAGGAAAGCATCAAACTTCTTCAAGCAATGTTGCAAATACAAATCGAATCCGAGGAGATATGTTCCATCTGCCTGAACAGTCTTAGAGACAAAGACCCGGTGGTCACGGTCTGCAAACACTGTTTCTGCCGGCCGTGTATAGAGGAATGGTTCGATGAACGCAAGACATGTCCTCTATGTCGTCAACCTTCGGGAGTCCATTTCATCGTGGGGCCAGCGGAAGAGATGGCAGAAGATGAAAGCATGGGATCGGACTATGAAGACTCTAGTAGCAAGATAAATGCTCTTCTCAAGATTCTAACTGCCAAGGGGCAAAGTCCTGATACTAAAACGGTCGTCTTCAGTCAATGGACCTCATTCTTGGACATCTTTGAGAAGCAACTTGTCAATCGCGAGATCAGCTTCGCCCGGATAGATGGTAAGAAAAAGGCCTCTGAGCGTGACGAAGCGATAGAGATGTTCAGCAAGAATAAGTCGTGCACCGTAATGCTTGCCAGTCTAAGTGTTTGCAGTGTTGGGTTGAACCTCATCGCTGCGAATCAGGTCATTCTTGCGGATAGCTGGTGGGCTCCAGCTGTTGAAGACCAAGCCGTGGATCGGGTATATCGTCTCGGCCAAACTCGAGCCACAACTATCTGGCGATTGGTTGTCGAAAACAGCATTGAAGACCGCGTGCTTGAAGTGCAGAAGAAGAAGAGGGAACTCATGAGCGCAGCATTCAAAGAGAAGGAGTTCGGGCTTTCGAGGGAGGCGCGGATTGCTGATATTCAGCGTTTAATCAGCTCTTGAGCTCTCGGTTCTTGTTTTGATACATCCAAAGCTCTAGGCCCTATGTCTGAACACATGCAATAACCTTGCTTCATTTCCTCTCACTGAATCTGCGATCATGCACATTCCATCGTCCTTCTTTTCTGCATCCATTTGAACCATTTCCCTTTGTAATGCAAGCCGAGTTCGCATAGTCCAATTATTTCTCAACATCTGTATCTCATCTCACACCAATATATCCGTCTGTCAGTTGGCAAGATGCATTATTATTCAAGTGCCCGCAGCCGCAGAACGCTTAATTCTCCAAAGACGCTCAAAGATGTCTTTCGGAGCCATTCCATTTTGATAGTCAGAAAGTACTCAGGGTCACCTTCGCAATCGAAGTGATATAACCTTCATACGTGAGTGAGTCTTATATCTGTGCCGTCACCGAATCTAATGGTCAATACTTTCTTCAACCTCAGAACATTCTCCATCAATTCGGCACCGTGTTCAATAGCGTAGAACATTGATTCCTTCGCAATGAGTAATGGCGTCACTATGAACATTAATTTGCCCAAATCCAACCATCGATGAACTTCACCCATCAGTTCATAAACACATCAGGTAAATCATCCTATGATCGAAGGTCTTTCCTCTTTGTTTTTTCCTCTCTACTTTTTAGTAATCTGACGAAATGTCAATTCACCGTTTCATGATGGGATTGGGCTACTGAAATATTGAGTAACTAATTGTATCTCTTCTACATTCTTTTGAGTTCATCCTTTGTAATACAGTAAGTAGTACCAATGAACCTTTAGTGAGAGATGTGTATCTGGCTGGCTGCCTGCCCCGTGGGGAAGCAAAACTTGTTTGAAGATGCCTGCTAAGCCAGAATTTGGAACTCGTATATCCCATCACGTCATCGACATTCCCAAAATCGGTTATGTAGAGATAGCACGTGACCAAACTAGTCATGCTAGCAATATCACGAAATACTAAATTGAAACCGCTTCCGTGGTGTAAGTAAGCACGCATTAAGCCTCTAAAGAAGTATATTCAAGTTGTATCTTCCGCCTGGATTGATGGGAAATTCGGAATGATGTACGGACTTCGTGCACGTTTACCGAGCGGTCACGTGAGATTAGCTGGACCAAATGTCGGATGAGGGATGGATTGGTGGACGTGAACACCCGTGGAGAGGCTAGAGACCCCTGTGACTGCGATGGAAGGAGACTGAGTACCGAGTCCAGTTACTGGCGTAGGTGGAGTTATTGCATATGCGGCACTTGTATCTGGTTGTAAAGGCGGAGGACCTGCACGGAGACCTTGGAACCAGTAATTCTGGGGCAATATGGTGGTAGTTGCAGGTACAAGAGTCCCAGGGGTGGTCTGCGCGATATGCGGCGGCTGTCTTGGTGCAGTTGCTTCAACCAATCGTCTCTTCCACGCCTCGGGATCGTTCCTCATCAATTGTTGCTCGGCATACTCATCCTCAACGGCCTTCTGCTCATCCGGGGTCAATATCTCGTTTGACTCCCGTTGGAAGGTTTCCGTGAGCTCCAAGCTCCGTATTATGCCGTGAGTAAAAATCTTGTCGAGGATCTTATCCTTGCCTTCAAAGTCACCAAGGATATCCATGTGAGGAATTTCTTTCACATTGAAGAGGTAGTCCTTGTTCGACTTAGTCGCCCAACTGATTGGAGCCCTTTTGTCGACGACTCTTGAGGAGAGTTGTGTTTTGAAAACGGCCTTATTGTGAATGATGGTTTCGAATGTACCACCTGCAAGGAATCGATACACATAGACAGGCTTCTTTTGGCCAAGGCGATAAGCTCGACCAACCGCTTGTTCTTCCCACGATGGGTTGAACCCGAAGTCTAGGATGATGACCCGATTGGCACCCGGTATGTTGAGTCCGAGGCCGCCGGCTCTCATAGATATCAGATATACCTGGGTTGGTGAGTCCTCCATGTTGAAATCCTTCGTAGCTGACTGTCGAACACACATGGGAGTCTTCCCGTCGAGTCGGGAGTATAGCACACGACCCTTGAGCATTGTCTCTAGATAGTCCAGGGTCGGAATTGAGTGTGAGAATATGAGCACCTTATCTCCTATCTCAATGGAAGTCCGGACGATAAGATCCACAGCCTGAGTGCGATAAGAATGGGCGGGTGAGAGAAGGTCAGGCACGGAACTAAACAGCTTTTGTAACCGCGCAGTGGCCGTTGCAGGAATTTCTGAGACGGCGCGGTTGGTTGACGACACATCTTCCATATCAGAGCAACATGACCTTTCCTCTGCATGGCTAGCATCAACTCCTATCATCTGAACGTCTTCATTGGTTTTTCGCTGTCGGTCCTCGAGTTTCTTCATGAAACAGGCGGGATGGTTGCAGAGCAGCGACAGAATAGCCAGCCAGTCCCAGAGCTTAGTCTGAGCAACGTCGTCCACCTTGTCAATCAATAAACTCTCAATATAAGTGTTGTACGCTTGCTTCTGCAGTTCTGTCAAAGGTATAGTGACAACAAATTCGGTCTTCGGAGGCAAATCATCAGAGATGGCCGTGATATCAACCCGCTGGACTTTAGGATCAAGATCCCTTTTCAAGACCGCGAGTTTCCTCAAGGATAAACGCTTTTCTTGTCGAGTGCTGTCAGCGTAGAGGCCGGCTTCAATTGGCTCCATGTATTTGGCCTTGAATTGCACAAACTCGCCAAGGTAACCAGGAGCGATCCAGTCGATCATCGCATAATAGTCCTCCAGGTGGTTCGACAAAGGTGAACCGGTCAAAGCAATGCGGCTCGTCGATCTGAATTGGGAGCAGGCGATAGATAGACCAGCGCCGCGGTTTTTTAATTTGTGAGCCTCGTCTGCGACTATAATATTCGGTCCCTCAAGCAGCTGGCTGCGGACTGAAGCATGGATATCATCATTGAATCTCTTCCTCTTCTCGGATATGAAATCCCTGAATAAATCGTAACTAAGGAGAAGGATGCCTCCATTGTCATGCCATTCCTGAATGTCCCGGAGACGACCAAAGGGACTAGAAAGTGATGTCACCTTCCTGATTGTGCCCATCAAGATCTGCGTGTGCGCGTCCCGAGGAATCCACATGAGACACTCTTCCCACCAATTCTCAATGAGAGAAGAAGGACACAGGATGAGAGTGCGCGACTTTCGGAGTTGTTCAGGGATTTGTTTTCGGATGGAGGGCTCCTCGGATTCGCCTGCAAGAGCAATTGTCACCAGCAAAGATATTCTACCTGTAATCAGTATCGTGCATGACAAAGAGATTGTGTACGGAGATCCTACTTACACTTGCATTGTTTTCCCAAGACCCATGGTATGTGCCAGAAGAGCACCTTGTTGTCTTTTATCGTTGACAAGCTCTCGAAACAAAAACTGAATGCCCTTCAACTGATGAGGCTTTACGCGTCGTCCGATATGAGGGTGAAGGTACAACTCAGGAGAGAAGCTCACTGCCTGTCTCTCGGGATCCTCGTTGCTGACGCCCATTCTTTCGAGCTTCCTAGCGAGACGCCGTTGCTGCTTTTCTTGGTTCTCAACACGACGCTGCGCATTGCGCTGTATATCCAGAGCTTCCATGCTTTCCGGCACTACCCTTTTGCGTTTTTTGCGCGGAGATACGACAGAGTCTTCTTCCTCGGTATCCCCAAGATCAGATAAAACCTGCTCAGGCTCTATGGTAGGTACCGGGCTTTTAGCCTTCCCAGCTGCTTCCAAGCAGATCAGGCAAATTTTCGCAAAGTTCCTAATTTCGACTTTGGAAATATTGTGGAGTTTGCTGAGACTAGTGGTAGGCACGCTTCCAGGACGATGTATGTATGAGCGGCAATCAAACCATGAAGCAGCGCAGATGGCGAGGGTCTCTGCGGGCGATCGAGTGGTGGACGACGCGCTTTTGTGGATAAAGCGCCCTTTCAAGATTTTCCAGCCATGAACAATGGTCGTTCGCAGCCTTTTATATAGATCATCAGAGGCGAATATTCTGTCCAGAGTGCACCGCTCACTTTCAGAAAAAGAGTACAGTATACGCGCCAGCAGTCTATTAGCGTCCTTGCGACCTTCGAGCATTGAGAATGTTACGAATCGCATGCCATAGACGTCATTAATAGCAGGAAGCTTAGAAGTGAAGGCATCCCTTCTAGGCATCCTGGATCGTTGCGCAGACGCGCTGGAGGCTTGTTCCGTAACACTCGTTTCGTTTGAAGTTGCAACAGAGTGATCATCAGACGTTGTCCGAAATGATGTTGTGGTAGTTGTCACTGTAGTACTGGAGGGGGCTGATTCTTTGTTCACAGGCGAGTCGTCGTCGTCAAGAGTCAAATCGATCAGATCTACCCCTGAAGGTACATTGTGAATTTGCGTGACTTGGGTTGTGTCTTTATTTTTCTGTGGAGTCAGCGTCTTAGGTAGCCGCGGCGCTGGTGTCACCGACAAGAGGGGTGTAGTTGATTCGTACTTTCGATTAATCTTCTGAAGAGCGGTTCTAATATCGTCCTCCTCGTCGTCATCTCGGGGGCTCGAAGGGTAGGAAATGGGTCTGAATGGAGGGGGTTGACAAGCAGATGTGTCAGTCAGAGCTAAAGGCTCGGTAATCTGTACTGGTGGTGCTTCAACTGCTGTCTGCACAGGTTGCAATAATGATAGCGGAGCTTCGCCTGAAATTCCTATGGGGACAGAAGCGGTGGCTGTAACGTCACCCCCCATTGAAGATCGCTCGTCGTCGCTCACAACAAAATCAGTCAATCCATCGTCAGAACTGAGGGATTCTTCACCATCCGGCAATCTCCTTCGAGGTGTCTTGGTCTTTAGCGTCGGCGTATCAACCTTTGCAGGGCATTCGTTCAACTCCAGTATCGAGATCTTCCATCTATGCTCCTCCCTGTCAAAAATGGTAGGCTCCAACACATCGCATTGCTTGTAAAGCTGAATGGCGCTAAACCATTGATTGGCGTGTATCTTTTTGCGAATGTCGTGTATTCTTTGATTGAGATGAGCGATATGTTTGCCAGCCCACCTAATTTCGTCCCTAACGGAATTGTTTCTATGCGAACGGAGCCATATTCTTCGTGCTTTTCTTTGGTACAAAGGGATCTTTTTCTCCTTGAAAAGTCCCTCAAATTTGGCGACAGAATCATCAAATATGGTGTCGACTTCGGCATCAGTCAATGCACCGGAACTAGTTTCCTCCTTGCCCTCATGCGCACCCCTTTCTTCCTCAATCTCCAGCATTAACTCTGAATCATAGCCCCCTTCTGAACCGGAGTCCCCAAAAACAGGTAACGGCTCTTCGTCATTATTGGAGTATTTTGCCAATAGGTAAGCATGAAAAGCATCTTCTGGCATTTCGCTGAATTCGGGCCAATCTGCGAGTGCTTCTTTCGAGACAGTGGATTTGTCATTTTCTTCCGCGTACAGTGTGAAGAACACTTTGGTGCCAGGCGCCTGTATCTGGTTTTGGAAGGGGAATCGAGCTATAACATCCTTGCCCCGTGCTTTGGTGTATTGTGGTGGTTGTTTTTGATATCTCAACATGGCCCGGTGGACAAAGAGACGCTGTCCCGCAGAGCAGGGGTTACCTTCAACGAGGAACGTCTCATCGTCACTGTCTTCACTATCCCCATAGAAGATGTCGTGAAGTGCAACCCTATGTTGTGGTAGGTAACAACGTTTGCAAATTGATCTAGCTGGCCTGCGCTCGGTTTGCAATTGCGATGGTTCTAGACGGCGCTTCTTTCTCGGGGCATCAGCCTTTTCATATTGTTCGGCAATTCCTGTCGTCGGGGATGAGGCATGAACTTCTTTTTGAAGAAGTGGCTTATCATTGATGAGTGTCAAAGATCGAGGTGGAGAGACGGCTTGCAATGCCTGCTTTGGTGTAGCAGGAACATGAGTTGCCGAGGTCCATTGTAACGTCTCCTTTAGCGTGGCGGAAGCATGAAGTGATGAAGCAGTGTCCACACCTCGTCTTAAAGGGACTACAATGTTGGAATTGAGAGCCGGCGATTTGAGTACTGGTGCTGTGGGAAAGCTATTGCTAGATACTTTTCCTGCAGAAATATATGATGGCTTATGACGCAGTTCCCACGGAACTGGCGATGTCGCATTAGATTCAGGACATGGCGTCAGAGGTATAGGGCCGTCACGTCTCTGCGTCTGCGTGTACTCTGCGTAAGCCTGAGATAATTGCCGTAATGAGGTGATAACTCTGTGCATTCTTGCACGTAGTCCGAAGGACCGAATAGCAAACTCATCCTTCAAGATATCCCTATCTATGTCCGTCAACAAGACATCTCCCGAAATGTCGTTCTCGCGAAGGACAGTTGAAAGATTGGAAATGTCAGACGGTTGGAAAGCAGAGGCGAATTGCTCTTCGCAGAAAAAGGAGACCACCTGGTCAACAGACCAGTTGTATGGGTCTTCAACCTCCATTTCTTTTTTTTTTTTTTCTTTTTCTCCGCGAAAAAAATAATCTTATGTACCGAGTAGCACCGTTCAAGGGTGTTATAAGTTGTTCAGGAGTCCAAACTGCATTTCATTCATCGCCTCTGGCGGTTTGAAATTTCAAGCAGAGCCGAATTCCTAAAAAATTCAACGGGTATCTGACCTCAGTACTTTATCGTAATTGATCGACGTGACGGAAGGTGTTCATGCTAGGAGCAAAAGCAGGATTTTGCAGGTGCGGTGGCCTTCAGCAGCAGGCACAGGAAGAATGAGCCCGCCAGCTGTCGTAGCTCAAGAAGACCAAGCAGAATCGATACGATACAGAATAATTGAACCGTAAACCGTAACGAGAGCAGTGGCTCTCCTCTTCTGGCTCGCCGGTTCGATGTGATGTCGATGAAGGTTATTTGTGCAGCTTTATTTTCGTCGCAAGATCAGCCAGCAAGGATTGATTGACAAGCTCCTTCGTGACACAGACTGATATGACGCAGTAGCTGACTGCTCGGAGCGAACATCAATGGCTCGCTTTTTTTTCTTTTTTTTTTCTCTTTTTTTCAAGACAAGATCATTCTTTTTGAACAGCCAGAATGTCATGGATGTAGCGTATATTATGAGGAAATGATGGTGTCGTCATGAATTGACGTTTGCCGATGAAGTCTTATGTCTGTCCAGCCAATCAGAGAAGCGTCGCAACTCTTATCGCGCAACGACCTGGTGATTACCAAGATTTTGACCTGCTGGACATGATAACGGCTAGAAGTTCTAGATTTGCTACCTTTATATAAAGGACGAAGTTGTTGTTTCTTGGGGATATATATATATGAAGAAAGTGGCATCATATCCCCCTCCTGTCTTGG